>JAWNNP010003189.1:0-14114 GCA_035044805.1 Leucophenga maculata
AGGAGCGCCGAGAGCTGTCTCCAGTTCTGGAGATAGATGAGGTGGTTGAGTTGGAGTCGGAGGCTAGGCTACTTGCTGTTGAGCTGCCCAGGGCTCCGGCTCCCCCCGAAACAAGTGAGAGACGTGGTGCACGTCGGCGAAGAATGCGGCCAGCCGGACGCCGAAACTGCGCTCGATCACCGGCGCCTAAGAGACCTCGAGTGTCTGCGGCGTCGGACCGAGATCGTCCCCCGGTGCACAAGCAGCCTCGGCTGTCTGGTGCACTCGTGGTATTAGAGGACAATCGGAGAGTGTTGGTTCGGCGTCAATCCCCGCCGATGGAGGTAACCATCCGCAGTAGGACTGTGTTGCGACCTACTGCGAGTGTTAAGGTTATGGTCCACTGGCACTCAAGTATTGAACGAGCGCTGCTTGACCCGTGCATGCCCATCTCTACCATCAGCGAGCGTGCGGTTTGACGCCTTGGGTTGCGAACGACGCGAGCTGGGAGCCACAATTATTGTATGTTGGTGTTACGGTCGAGGTGTGGCCCCAGTGTTGACTTAAATGTTGAGGGACGGGTCGAGCGAGGAGTAGACCGCATTCTTCCGGAGAGGTCGGCGAATGAGTCGCTGCGACAGGCCTTTGAACGCATAATCATGGCGGATAAAGGTTTTTAGCAGACCGGACCAGTTTTCATAGTTCTTGGGGCAAAGGCGTGTCAAAGTGCGATACGCCCAGCAATGCTGCCAGGATCTATCGGTCGACCAATGGCACAACTATCCATTTTCGGATACGTGGTGTTTGGCGTCACTGACGTTTAAGTGGTAGCACGGCAGTTTATTTTTTTTATATACGATTTTAGATTTTCGTTTTTTGCTGCAATATATTTTTATTTTGCAGGGATGCTGCAAGGCGGGCGGTAGTGTTAGCGCCAAATTTGAATTTGTGGTGTGTAACGTTTTTTACCACACCGCGCTAACTTGCTACTCGTCTTGTTCATCTACTCGGTAACTAACTCTGAGAGGGGAGACGAGTTAGTTAGTTACTAAACTACTGCAAACGCGTACGCTACCACTTAGTGCTACAAATATTCGATTTTTGAATTTTGCGCCAAGTTTATTTCACCCCGTTTTTTTATATACACTGATGTATTAAATAAAAGCGAGCGCGCTACAATTATTAATTTTAAATATACAAACGCGTGTTTTATTTATTGTTTTTTCGTGCGAGTGCTTTTACGGGCTCTGACGACCCGCCCCCACCTGTCTGCGCCAGCGTCATCTAATTTTGGATTTTGTTTATTGGGTGTTCCAAGTGCCTAGGAGCGGCACGGCGAACACAGGCCAAGCCATTTATATAAATTTTTTGTTTTATGCAACTATTTCGGTGCTTAGTTTTTTACGGTAATAATTTTTTATATACTTTTTATACGTTAAGTATATTTTTAATAGAAATTGTGCAATTATTACCACTGTTATAATGATAAATAATTTTTCAATTATATCATTAATGTCGGACTTTTTGTCTATGTCAATTTCATTGACTATATTGCCATTATTACACTACTCATAATTAGCCTTACCTTTATGATTATGTTTTATACTTTATGGTTAAATTAGTGTTTTAATGCTATTTATAGTATATATTGAAACTATTAGAAATGTTATTCGACCAGGAAATGTAGCGGTTCGATTAAGTGCTAATATGATTTCAGGACATGTATTATTAACATTGTTAGAAAAATTGGAAATTTGGGAGATTGGGACTCGTTTGCTAGACTTCACATTGTGAGAAAAGTTGTTGACTGTTATTTTATTGGGAATGGCCAACAATGATTCTTGTTACAAACGGTCCAATCAACTCACACGTTCGTTAGGACAAGTATCACCTGGATAGCCTCTGAACACCAGTTCAGAGTTTAGAGGTGAGCTAACGTGAGAAGGCGAAAACCCCCCTCCCCTTAATTAGGAACCCTATGATGACGACCCCCGCAAACGATATTAGGATCACGATTTACGGTTATGGACCTGGAATGTCCGCACACATAATTGGGATGGTGCAAATATCCAGCTGGTTAATGTCCTTGAAAGATGGAAGGCTGACATCACCGAAATCCAAGAAATCCGATGGATAGGACAGAGTTGCTCTTAAAAAGCATCCTGTGATATTTACTATAGCTGCCATGCGAGTAAGCAAGAATTTGGATGTGGTTTCGTGGTGAGTAGGAAACATAATACTTACCGAGATACAACAGTTAAATGAGCGCAAGGTCGCGTCGAAATTTGAAAAGACGCGACCACGCGAGCTCCTTGCGCTCATTTAACTGTTGTATCTCGGTAAGTATTTTGTTCTCCATTTTGTCCTTATAGGTTTTTGTAGTATAAAAGATGGGCTTTCGATTAAAAAAAGAATAAAAATTAAAAATGCCCGAAGGCCTTAAAAAAGGAAAAAAAAACTTAATTGTCAATTTTAATATTTTAAAAACATTTTTTTTGTGATCTTAAAATGACCTTTCAAAATCGATTTTAGAAGTTGAATTCGCTTTAATAGAAAAAAAGTTATGAGCATTGAAAAGTTGGGACATTTAAGGAGTAATGCCCCATATATGATTATAAAATTCTTGTTGAACTGTAGAAAATATTAAATAATATTCTCTATTAATAAATTCCAGCACAGTCCACTTTCTACTGAGTCCTTTGAATAAAATAAATATATATGTTTAATGTTTCAATTTAAGTTTCTTTATTCTTATTTTGATTGCACGCACTCGTCAACTATTCTGTTTGACTACTTTGACACGAATGAACTCTTCAATTTTGTCAGCGTCACTAAAAGACACTAATACATATGCACAACACGCCTCCTCAAAAGTTACATTGATAGAAATTATGTTAGTTACAATATTCTTATTTGACGAGTTTGTGCATAGGTAAACTAAAATAACATAATTCATATTCAATTTAGATTTAACATTAATATTTAAAAGAGATTTCATTAATTTTAATTCATTTCTCAACGTGAGAAATCTTGCTGATGGTAGCGGTTTCGTCAGAATATCGGCCAACTGCAAATCTGTAGGAATATACTTAATACAAATTAATTTCTTTTCTATTTGCTCTCTAGTAAAATGGTATTTAATATCTATGTGCTTTGTTCTCTTGTGGCATGTAGGATTATTGGCAATACTTATACAACCCTGATTATCTTCAAAAATGTCTATTTGTCCATTTAATTCTAGTTTAATTTCATTTATTAATGATTTTAACCACAATGCTTCTCTTACACTTTCAAATAAGGCCATGTATTCTGCTTCGGTAGATGAAGCAGCAACTGCTTTTTGTTTCATAGTACTCCAGGTGATTAAGCAAGTTTCAAACATTTTAAATAAGAATCCAGAAGTACTTCTTCTATTAGTTTCGTTGCCAGCCCAATCAGAACCGACATATCCCGTAAGAATACGCTGAAAATTGACATTTCTTGTGTAGACTAACTTTAAATTAACAGTACCCTTTAAATGCCTTTCTTAAGGCAATTTCATAATTCTTCATTATTGTTAATTGTATAACGACTCAAAATACTTGTTGATGTACTTAAGCCTGGACGTGTACAAAGCGTGATGTACATCAAACAACCAATTAAATTTCGACATGGTGCATCATATGATTCTTTTGATTGCAACGCTTCATAGTTTAGTTTGCTTGGGAGTGGTGTACTAACTGCTTTACAGTTTTCCATATTAAATTTTCTTACAACATTATTTATATAAGATGATTGGCTAAGATATAATTTGTCGCTTTTTCTGTCAATTTTTATACCAATGAAATATCGAATTTCAAATAAATCAGTCATTTTAAATTTATTCATTAGGTAAGATTTAAAATTAGACATTGTATCACATTTATTAGTAGCAATTACTACATCATCCACATATAACAGTATGTTTATGTTTCTAGAAATATCTCCTTTATTTACAATATAAATACAATGATCAACTCTTAAATTTTCAAACCCAACTTCCTTTAATACATTTTCAAAAACTTCGAATTGCTTTATTTAGCTTACATACTACAGTTTTATCATTCCTTTTGGGAATTAGAACCCTTACTAGGCTCAACACTTTAAGTGGAATCAAAGAGTCTTCTTCATTCACAGACCTAGTTTTTAACATATTTATTTCATCCACCACAACATCTCTAGCTGTCAAAAATTTCCTTAATTCCACATTCCATAATTTGAACCCATTTGGCTCATAACCGACCAGTATACTTTTTATAGATTTTTCATCGAATTTTCGCTTTTTTACTTTATTAAGTACATATACTGTGGAACCAAATATCTTAAGAAATTTCACTACTGGCTGCTGCTTCACCGGCGGCGCCAGTAAAGATGTCCAACCTACAACAGCGGCGTCGGCGTCACAGCTGTTGCACTAGCGACCTATTCGCTAGTGTTGCTGGGTTCACACTCTAAAAATAGAACAAACACACAGTATCGATGCATATAAGACACTTTATATACGCACCAAATCTCGATCCAGGATGAGTAATGAGTCCGCCTTCTTTGCGTTGCGTTCCCGAGCTAAAAATCCACCGATTAATCCAATTCACGCTCAGACGCAGTTTGTACGACAGTTTAAATATAGGTACATATAAATATATTTGTATATTCTGCTTTTTGCTAAGTGGACGATTCAGCACCAATTATAGCAAATAGTACCACTTTCAGCCACCTTTGGGCGAAAGGGACGCCTTTTTCCAATTTAAACCGTAGCCGTTTAACTGATAAAGACGGCTAGTTTATCCTTTTATAATAAACACTCTTCTTTTCTAATAAAAACACTCTTAGTTTTAATGTAATTAAATGTATTTTCTTATATTTATGTATTTGATTAAGTTCACAATGTTTGGTTTACTATATGGTGCCAAGTCGCACCAATTCTTTCTATTTATTATTTCCACAATTTTGGTGCCGCGGAGCACGACGCACCAATTATATTTATTATTATTAACAAATAATAATACATATCTTAGTTAACTCTAATGCGTCCAACAACACAATTTAGTTGGCGCAATGTAAAACAACAAAAGCACTAGCTCTGCGTGGCAGAGACTTAAATTAGTGAGCGTAAGGCGCGGAGACGAAAACGTAACTGATTAGCTTCTAATGCAAGCGATCAAAAGAAGCAAAACAAACAAAATCTATGCAAAAGGTGGTGGGTTATTACAATAACAAATGCTAATAGAGAGAAGTTGCTAACGGAATCTTCTTTCTCGCTTGCTCTTTTTCGTATTCTGTTTTGCTATTTACAACTTTAAAATATAATAAAAACTTAACCCATTATCGCCGGTTGCGGCGTAAACACTGGCTTTTTATTATGCCACGTTTCATATGGTGTTTTATTTTTATTTTTCAACGCTCTACTTGGGCATCTGTTTATCAGCTATGTTGCTGTTAAAACAACTTCACCCCAAAAACGTTTGCTGAACTTAGCACCATTAACCATAGAACGAGCTTTTTTAGTTATGGTTCTAATCATGCGTTCTGATACACCATTTAACTGTGGAGTGTGAGGAACCGTTAAATGATAGCTGATGCCTTTTTCAATACAAAACTCGCGCATCTCATTAGATAAATATTCCCTGCCATTGTCAATATGCAGATTTACAACTTTTGAATTGAAATGAGTTTCTCTCTTTGCAACAAAATCTTTAAATACAGAAAATACATCAGACTTATATGTTATTAAATAAGTCATACAGTAGTGTGTATATTGGTCAATAAAAACAACATAATAATTCTTGTTATCAATTGTATAAGGTGTGATCGGACCATAGACTTCAGAATGTATTACAAATAATGGTCTTTGAATATGCTCCTTGTTTTTAAATTTTTCAAATTTTAATCTAGTTTGCTTACCATTATTACATGCCTCACATATTTCATTATTTAACTCAACATTTTTTAAGAGATTTATATCTTCAAACAAGTGGTTGCGTTTTATTTCTAACAATTTGCCAATACATATGTGACCCAGCCTTTTGTGCCACAAGCGATACTCTGCACTATTTGAAATATTTGATGCATATAATTTATTATTTACTTTAAATTTGATAATTGGTACATTATACTTACATACTCTATCAAATACCAATTGACCATTTTTAGTGACCTTTTTGCATCCTGGATTGAACTCGATGGTCATTCCAGCATCCTGCATCTTCTTCACGGATAATAGATTGTAAGGAATTTCCTTGCTGTATAAAACATTCTCCAGCTTAATTAATCTGCCGGAGCTACTGAGATGAACCACTCCTTTAGCTGTAGCATGGATATATTCTCCACGCTTTGCGATCTCAATCGGCACATGCATTTCCAAATTCTTGTAGTGAGCATATAAAGCGATGTCTTTTAAAATATGATCTGATGCCCTCGAATCTAAGATAAATACTACCTCATCTTCTTTTAAGTTACAACCCCTTTGACTTAACATAAATGCGAACCCACTTTCTGGCTGCGTTGTTCTTGCTATTTGAGCCTGCTTTTCTTTTCCTGAGGTTTGGTTCGATAAATCTTGATTTCCTGCCTGTCTTTTTAAAAAGAAGCAATCCCTTTTTAAATGACCTAGTTTCCCACAGTGAAAACATTTTGGTTTTGATTTGAGTTTATTTTTAAAAGGCTTCTTTAAATTTTTGAAAAAAACTTTGTTTTTATTTTGCTTTTGTCCTTTATACTCTATAGCATTGAACACTTTGGCACTTGTATCTTTGCTGATGCCCTTCAACTTAATTTCTTGGTCAAGAAGACGTGTTTTAACAAATGCTAATGTCAAGTTATTTTCAGAGAAAGTCTCGTTCGTCATAGCTCGATGGAAGGGTTAAAAGTAAATGTGAAACTTTGTCCATTTCATCTAACTTGGCTCCTGCTGCTATGAGTTCTGTTATTAGGTCATCAAAGAAGTTGTAATGATTCACTAGTGGAGTGTCACCTTTTAATTTAAATGCCAACAGTTGCTTTCCTAGAGAAAGCTGTGATGCTAAGCTCTAGCGCTCATATATAGCATCTAAATTCGCAAAAATTTGCTTGGCAGTATTCTCACTATTTGCAAAGACCAGGAACAAATCACTCAAATATTCAATTATAATGTTTTTTGCATTTCTCTGCGCCCTTTTAAACTCATCTGTTATTTCTTTTGGTTCTTCGTCAATCACTTTTAATAAGTCATTTTCCTCTAATAGGGCCCTAACAAGAAATTTCCAAATGGAATATTTCTCACCGTCAAACGGTTTTATATTCCGCTTCCCCTTTTCCATTTTTATCTATCCTGTATTTCTATTTCTATCTATCGCACCTATGTACCACAATTATGTACGAACTTATTGCTATGCACTTTGATTTTGACGCGTATGAATATGTAGTTGTGTAACTGGTGATTGCGACTCTATGTGTTTTTACATATATGCTCTTTCTTTTCGTTCTTTTTTATTTCGTTTTGTTGTTGTTTTTAATTGTATGTACATGTATGGAGCCACAAATATGACGCCGTTGTGAAATTTGCAATTGTGAAAATATTTTAATTAATTTTTTTTATGTTTTTGTTAGGTTTTTCGTTTTTGCACATTTATATTTTTATATTAAATATATTTTAATTTGTTTATGAATGTTTATATATTTGAAATTTATACATTCATACATACATATATTTAATTTTATTCTACCAAAGTACCCAAGTATCAAATGGCCTTGTGACTGGGCCCATAACCTGTAAAAAATATTAAATAATATTCTCTATTAATAAATTCCAGCACAGTCCACTTTCTACTGAGTCCTTTGAATAAAATAAATATCTATGTTTAATGTTTCAATTTAAGTTTCCTTATTTTGATTGCACGCACTCGTCAACTATTCTGGTTGACTACTTTGACACGACTGAACTCTTCAATTTTGTCAGCGTCTCTAAAAGACACTAATACATATGTAACAAATTTGATCTTAAAATATTATTAAAGGGCATAAATGGAAGGAAATAAAATGACCTTTCAAAATCGAGTCGGGTGGTCGGTGAATAGAAGGTACAAGCGGCGGATAACAGCCTGCAAAGTTTACAATATGCTAACGGTGCACTGTTAAAATGCTTGCAGCATTGTTATTGTAGCAAAAATATTAATAATAATTTTAGTGCAGCGGAATTGGTCTTAACATGAATAATACAGCTATCAGATGGTTTATTATGGTGGCCGAATTAATGGAACAGATGTAAAATGCACCAGCCAGAGGCGGGATACTATTTTTACTTGTCATTTTTTATAGTTGCTGGTCGCATGTACATTGAGCGACGGCGTCAATGATCGACAAAGGCCAAACACCGAGTCAGCGGCACTGTTATCGATTTGGCGCGAAAATCAAATATAGAATTTCAGCAGGACGGATGTAGAGTAGCGGTGTCCTTACTGTTAAGCGGAAACAGCAACACGAAACATACGGTAATTATGTTAGTAGTGTTGTTGCTGCTCGTTAACAGAAATGGAATTAAAGGAGCAGCATTTGACACCAAAAAACAGTCTGACTTTGGGACTTGATTTGAATGGTTGACAAATGTTTGAACAACGGGTTTCAAATAAAGCTTTGAACACTGGGCGTCAAATCAATAGCTAGAGTACTATTGGAACACTGGGCGTCAAATAGGATTTGGACACTGGGCGTCAAATCAATAGCTAAAGTACTATTTGAACACTTGGCGTTAAATAGGATTTGAACACTGGGTGTCAAATCAATAGCTAGAGTACTATTTGAACACTGGACGTCAAATCAACGGCTGGAGCAATATTTGAACACTAGGCGTCAAATCCACAGTTGGAGCAATATTTTAAAACTGGGCGTCGAATAAAGGGATTTGAACGTGCAGGAATTTCGTGTTCACTGGGAAAAAAAGAAAAAAGAAACCAGAATAGCAAATATACAACGATAAAACAATGGTGAAGACAGTTTGGATACGCTAAGGACTCCTCCTTAGAGCATAACTTTTTGGGTGAATTCGACCTACCCACCAGGGGCACGAATGACAAACAACGGTCACGGTTGTCGAAGTTTGTGTGTCAGGGAGATTTTAAACCGGGACAACTGGAGCGTCTCGAGGAGCTGCCGTCATTTCACAAAAGACTACCGCAGGTCATTGTGCAATACCCGAAGGGAACAACAATGGAGGAGAAAGTAGCGGGGTCGAGTATAACAAAGTCGCCAGCGAGTAGGACGGAAACAAGATCCAGGAGTCCGGTAAATCGGCAACTCCATGCAGGGTTAATGGACCAAGTGTGAAAGTGTGTTCTTAAGTTCAGCGGGGGACAGCCATTGCCATTTCTATAGCGCGTGGAGGAGCTGGCGTAGGTATACCACATCAATATGGACATGGCGGACAACGCACGGAGTACTCATGGAGAACTTGCACCAGCTTCCGTAACGATTTCTTGCGGTTTTTCTTGCCAGCCAGGTTTGCGGAGCAGTTGGAGGATGAAATAAGGAGCTGGCGACAAAACCGTACGGAACGTTTCAAAGATTATGTGTTGGTGATGCAAAGCCTGATGAGGCATTCGGACCTGACCACGGAGCAGAATCTGGCCAGGATTTATCGGAACAGCCTCAAAGAACTGCAGCTGTATGTAAAACGTTTTGTTACATTGGAGGGACTGATTAGTCTAGCGGAGGACTTCGAGACACTGCATGAAAACAGAAGGCCGATGGGGGACAATCAAATTGCGCTACATCGTCAGGCTGTGTATATCGATGTGGGCAGCATGGTCATTGGGTACGAGATTGTCAAAATCCGCAGATTATATTTTATTGGAATTGCGGAAGGCGTGGTGCAATAACAAGGGAATGTTACAGACATGCGGTAAGCGAGGAGCAGCAACAAGGGCAACGAGGACCATTGGAGCTGCAGCAGGAACAACCTCGTTTGGAATAGGTGGAATGCGGATTGGACAATCAGGTGTGTTTGCTACGGTCGCTATTACAGGAGCAACACATAGCTTTATAAGCGGAAGTCTAGCTGCAAGGATTGGGAAGGACGAAAATATGCGAATGGAGTAGAAATCGGTACGTACGACAAACGGGTCAAACGTTAATATCAAGGAAGGATTGGAAGTAGATGTCAGCTTTGGAGCAACAACATGTCAGATGATACTGCTCAGAATGGAGGAGATTGCTGATGACTTAATACTGGGCCTTGACTTCTTGGGGGCTGTCGGCCCAGAGTTGAAGTGTGGCAATGCAGCAGTGGTATTGCGTGGATTGCAGGTGGACAGTGTTGTTGCAGAACAAAGGTTGCTAACACCGGCCATTATAGAACCAGCAAAATTAACCGCTTGTTGCAGTTGTATTGGCAACAGTACAATGCAAAATCAAGGCAAGCCGGTCAAAGGACTAACTGACGAGAGAATAATGGCCAGAGGGGCCGGAATTGCAAGAAGAGGCGTAAAATAAAGAGATGAACAACGGGTCCAAGGCAACAAAACGGCAAAAAACGTAACAAATTAAAGTTATGTGTTCCAGCTGAAAGTCGAATGGAACTGGTGCAGAAGGTTCATAATGCGGCTCATGCGGACATCAGGCGAACTACGGGGATACTAATGAAACAGTATTGCTGCTTTCTACCGGGACGTGCGGAACTGTATTAAGAACTGCAAAACATGCATAAAGCTGAATGCAATCAAAAACTACGAGTCAAAGCTGAGGGCACAGGCGTAACAGCATTTAAGAATGCTTCGACAGCTGTTATAGGACCTACGGGGAATCAAGAGCAGCTTAAGAGGAAATCATCTAGTGCAAGATGGAACGAATTCAAAAACTACAAAACGGTTAACGGCGGTAGGCAACGAAATACAGCATAGTCGGTGCAGTGGTCAAAATGGGAACATTCCGAGAAAGCGTGTGATGTCATGCGGAGCTTCAAACCTGGGGAAAGATCGGGCAGTATCAGCTACGTATTGATGTATAATGTTAAGCGCCGACAAAAAGGTGCATTAAATGTGGTGCACGTCGATGGGAGTGTTGGTAATAGGCGATGGTGGTGAACACTCGACGTAGAAGGTGCAGTAGATGGAGGCGGTGGAAAACGAAGGATGGAAAATATGCGGCAAGTGTTTCCGCGTCGAAACACTTCAACAGACATAATAGAATATACGTCGCAATCGGCATGGATGCATTAACTGGCATATGATGACTCGTTCGGCGGTGCGGGGGAGTCTGGAAAATAAAAAAAAATTAATATTTCTTCGGATAAGTGTGACAAAACCCGTCAAACCCTTCCATTGCAGCATTATTTGGAAGGCATCAGCGTTCACAGCGGTAGCGGAGGTGGCAGACGAAATTCTGTGGCCAACGGGCAACAGCGACAACAAATGTCGGTTTAATAACATGTTTATATTTACAGCTGTTTTCACCCAGGGCTGTCGTTTTCTCTTTCGCTCGTTCCGGAAGAACGAGGAGAGTGTGAGGGAACAAAATTAATAATTAATTTTGCTTAAAATTAGTTTTAGTAACAGCAACAGCTGTTATGAGCGGTCCACGCACATCACAACACCGATTTTCACGACCGGCGAACATGGTTGTTAATCGCCAACCGCAACGCGATTGACGATCACCCAAATCACGCACTGGTGCGAAAGGGACAACCAGAGGGATGGCTGCAACCCAGCTGGAACCGAGTGTATTTTACCGGTATGGATTTGACAGTAGTCTTTGGTACTGGGTGAAATTGTCTATATCAGGTAAGAAGCCCTTGGACAGGGTGTTCGGTGAATAGAAGGTACAAGCGGCGGATAACAGACTGCAAAGTTTAAAATATGCTAACGGTGCACTGTTAAAATGCTTGCAGCATTGTTATTGTAGCAAAAATATTAATAATAATTTTAGTGCAGCGGAATTGGTGTTAACATGAATAATACAGCTATCAGACGGTTTATTATGGTGGCCGAATTAATGGAACAGATGTAAAATGCACCAGCCAGAGGCGGGATACTATTTTTACTTGCCATTTTTTATAGTTGCTGGTCGCATGTACATTGAGCGACGGCGTCAATGATCGACAAAGGCCAAACACCGAGTCAGTGGCACTGTTATCGATTTGGCGCGAAAATCAAATATAGAATTTCAGCAGGACGGATGTAGAGTAGCGGTGTCCTTACTGTTAAGCGGTAACAGCAACACGAAACATACGGTAATTATGTTAGCAGTGTTGTTGCTGCTCGTTAACAGAAATGGAATAAAAGGAGCAGCATTTGACACCAAAAAACAGTCTGACTTTGGGACTTGATCTGAATGGTTAGACAAATATTTGAACAACGGGTTTCAAATAAAGCTTTGAACACTGGACGTCAAATCAATAGCTAGAGTACTATTTGAACACTGGTCGTCAAATAGGATTTGAACACTGGGCGTCAAATCAATAGCTAGAGTACTATTTGAACACTGGTCGTCAAATAGGATTTGAACACTGGGCGTCAAATCAATAGCTAGAGTACTATTTGAACACTGGGCGTCAAATCAACGGCTGGAGCAATATTTGAACACTGGGCGTCAAATCCACAGTTGGAGCAATATTTTAACACTGGGCGTCGAATAAAGAGATTTGAACACTGGGTTCAAATTGGTTGTCCGACAGTATACGATCATCATATCAGTAACATTAAAAAGTGTGTGAACATTAGCCTTCAGACAGAAGTGGAGTAGAAAACTCGGAAAAAAATGCACGGAATAAATAAAACCAAAATAAACACTGTTTAATTTTCCTCGCAGTCTCAAATCAATAAATTTGTTTAGACGGATCTTGGCGAAGCTGGGCTATCCCAGCCTTCGACCCGGATAAACCGGGAGTCCTTTACATGTTGTTGTTGTCGATCGTTGATGGTGCTGCTTTTACTGCTGTTGACGTTCATATCTCTTGATGCAACACTCATTGGCTTCATCAGAGCGTTGTTGTTTATTTGTAGTTCCGAGAGGGAACTTTTATTTGTTTTATACTGTGCACTGTTTTCTTTTTTTTTTTTCAAAACTCTAGCGAACAATGTTGTAGCTCAGATTATTTACAGTATCAATTTTTGCTGTTCGATGGAAATGCGAGTGCATTTCACTAATTGCTCATTGTTTTTTAGTTTTTTTAAACTAAAATTTTATTTTTTCTTTTTAGTCTTAAAACATATTTGTAAGCACTTCTTCCATCCGCTTTATGATTTATGAAAAACATATCATGCCGTATGTTGTATTGCCTTATCGTGCTGATTTTGCAATAGTTTTTCATACATTTAGGCATACAGTTTGAAAGTCACTTAAAAGCATAACTTTTCCATTCTATCCTGATGATCCCAGTTAGCATATTAGGTCGAAATTGTGAAATTATTGTATTGTCATCGGTCCTTGATAAGTTTACAAAGTTTAAATTAAATCTGACCGTTCAAAATGGGTCATAATCAAGTTCAAAGAAGTCGGTTACAAACAGGCAAACATACAGATGAATCCAAATAAGCGTGTTAAAAATCAGTTTTTTAATTTAATAGTGCTGTGTGAACTTAGTTGTTGTTTTTTTCACAAACTCAGTCAAGAGACTTTTTTTCGTGTTACTACTTTTTCTTTTGTAGCTAGCAACCAGCGTGTAAAATTAGCTGACCCAGTCAGAACCACTCAGGAACGACACTATAAACCCCTGGCTACAGACACCGCCGTAGAAGATACATAATTTATAAATCATATCCTTGCTTAAAAAAGCACAATGGCGTTTTAATTCCCCAAGTTGAGACCCCTAAAGGCGCGTATACATTCACACCTTTGTGAGCTCAGCAACGCACCTATCAATTGATTTGCGGATGATGCGAGCAGATCGGCAGCAGAAGCTTATTTTGTTGCACACTGATGCTGATGGGTTATATGTCTTTTTACACTTGCTATGATTTACAGCGTGTTACACACAAACACAAATCGGAGTCAAAGAATCAGAGTTAAATGTATGCCTAGATTAGAAGAGACTGCCCGTGAACAAGCACGCTGCAAAGCCACGAATGTTGGGCAATCTTATATTCAAACGTCAACGAAAATTGTAGCCCAAGTCACAAGGATTTTGGTCTTTTTACCATCCTTGTTAGCGC
>JAWNNP010003190.1:0-25938 GCA_035044805.1 Leucophenga maculata
ATTTAAGAAGAAGAAGAAGAAGAAGAAGAAATAAATAAACATAAGAAGTAAACATAATGTCGCACGCGACATGTCATTAAGACAGTGATTAAAAATGAAATAAAATAAAAACTACTTAGTGTTTTTTAATGAAATAAAAAACCTTATTAAGATATATGAATGCATAACATTTTAAAATTAGTCGCATTTAAATATTCCGTCAGGTTTGGCTGAAATCGTTGTTTGAACTGTTCTCTTTGAAAACGATTTCCGTTTTTTGGAATTATGTATTTTGAAAACGAACAGTTGCCCAAAACTCAACTTAAATATAAATTATAGAGCTACTCAAAAGAGTTTCGCCTTTTGCCAAAACAAAATAATGTTAAAGCATATGTTTTTTCTTTAATTTGGAATTCGACTTTAGAGAAATGCCCATATGCTTATAAATCTGAGACCTAGTGCAGACTGTAGGCCTAGTCGAGTAGGTTGGCTATGTATAGAATTTTAAATATACCCAACAAACTTATTTTTTTAGAAATAGAAAACGGTTCTTACCTATCTTTTTACACTTAAAAAGATTTAAAGTTTATTATAGCTATGAAAAGAGAAATGTTAGTTCTTTCCATTGGTGTATAGATGGTTCCGATATTACGATTGTACTTGACGATATACTCTTTGGGAAATGGGGTCGTTTGCAGAAGTTCAGACTGTGAGGAAAGTTGTGGGCTGCAATTGGGACTAGCCAACAATGATTCTTGTGCTAACAGCCCAAACAGCTCATAACGTCCATTACGCTACGTATCTCTTGTGCTGCCTCTGAACAGCCGTTCTGAGGTGAGCTAGCTGTGAGAAGGCGACAACCACCACCGTAAAAAAATTCCATCCAATTAAAATAAAAAGGAAGCCTCGGATCACACCGTATGATGACAACCCTTGTAACCGATATAAGGACCACGATACAAGAATCACGATTTACGAAGAGAAGGACGACGATGCTAAAGATGAGTTCCAAACACGATGTGATGCACGCTGCACGTCTCTACATGCTACATGCAAACGTCAGCTAGACGTCGGCAAGCTGCAATCAAAACAGACTCCCGAAGCCTTCATAAACATACTATTCCGACTGCTGCGGGAAACTTTTTCGTCATTCCAGATATATGCAGTGGAAACATATCACCGGCTCAAAGAATAGGGATGTCAAGGAGAATTTTGGTATTACAAAACCTGTGGCTAATTCTAAATACGACGAGTAGTGTTGCAATGCTACTGCAAAGAAGGTTTTAAGCCCGGAGAAACTTTCTGTAAAGGTGAATGTGAAAATCTGGTTACAGATGAACAGGAATCACTGAGATTATGGAGGAGTCATTTTTCGAACCTACTTGGGAGCGCACAATTCTGCTGATAAAGAAATGACACCGGAACCACCAGTTAATGATGGCACTACTGTAGAGCCACCGGACTATAACGAGGTCGATTCGGTTATTAAAAAGCTGAAAAATAACAAAGCAAGCTCTGATGGACTACCAGCGGAGTTATTTAAGGCCGGCGGCGAGCAGTTGTTGAGGAGTATGCACCAGCTTTAATGCAAGATATGGTCCGATGAACGTATACCCAATGACTTGAATCTCAGTGTTCTTATCTTTAAGAAAGGAGACTTTCGCTGTTTGGCCAACCACCGCGGAATAAGTCTCTTTTCATCGGATATAAGATTCTGTCGCGTGAGTTACATATATGCTTTATTTATATGCATACTTTTGCATATAATAAATAATATATGTCACTTACCAAACAGAATGCTTACTATGCATTCTTGCCCATCCAAATTTGTCTGTCCGTCTGTATGAAAGATCGGATTTCGACGATTTCCGTTTAAACCAAAATTACAACAATACAACAAACAATCATAAGTGCTATGTGGCTCTTAAGAAACAAAAAAGACGCTTCAAATGAAGTCTAATAGGATTCGTTGGAAGCGACTCAAGTCAGTCGCGACTCAGACCGGACTCCAATCGGAACATAATTTGGATATGCCAATTATATTATCCTATTTGATAATAAATAAGAATTAATAATATAAAACTTTGAACCGATTTTCAGTAAAGAAAAAAATCATTTTGTAAGAAAAAAAAAATAATAAACTTTTCTTAATTTAACTGGTGCAGTTATCGGTAGAAAATAGAAATACTCGATGCAGTTTGCATCAATTTTCTTTTGTGACTGAAATTTTTACTTCATTTGAGAAAGGATTAAAAACAGTAAAATAAAAAAACATACATATAACAACAAAATCATCATCAGTAATCCAAAACAAGAAAAATATCAATGTGAAGAGAGACACTTATTTGCAACAACTTGGAACATTATAGTGAAGAGCAACGGATACACAGTCCGCTTGGCTGTATCAAATGCAAATTTTGCTGATAAACATACACAATTTGAAAAGTCCCCTATGTATCATATGCATTGCATGGTAATTTTGAGAGAAATTTCCAATATGTATATGACGAAAGTTGCAGTGAGCAGTTTACTCAAACTATGTATTTTGTTGTTGTATTATCCCAATATCAACTGCGCCCATGCCTTTTTCTACTCTTTGATAGAAATTTACAGATTTGGGGCGTTGTGATAATTTTGTCTTTCGGTTGAGGAACTCAACTTCAGACGAAAAGTAAAAGTTAATTATAAAAAAAAAACTTTTCATCTGAAATTGAGCACTAAATTTATTTTTTTGAAATTTTTTATTACCTAAAAATTTTCTTTTTTCGAAATCGAAACACATGTGTATCCGTTGGCCTTCACTATAATGTTAAAAGTGGTTGCAAATAATTGTCTCTCTTCACATTGATAAATATATACAAGCATGTTTATCATGTAAAATGACCACTAATCCTGCTAAAAATTCATTACTAACAAATTTTGGGTCACTAAATAAGTTTTCATAATAAAACAAATTTGTAAAACGGATAAAGTGTGATTCGTCGAAGCATTCATCTGTGAAGCTACAAAGCTTTAAGAAAACTATATAATAAAATAAAGACGAAATTGAATGACACAACTAAAAGAGCAAAGCCAATTAAACTTAAGTGTTGTGTGTGTTTTTCTAAAGTTAAACTAAAAAAGAAAAAGAAAATTTATATACAAACAACTGAGTAAAGCGAAAAAATTAATCAAATAATGCAACAATTAATCGTTGCAATGACGGAAACGCAAAATGCGATCCAATCCAAGAAAATCCAAAAACACACATTGTCAGACCCTCAAGTAAAAAAAGGAACAACAATTAAACGAAATAAGTTATTTAATACCGTTCAATGGATTTGACAACTACACGGTGACTGCTTTTGTAAAGAATGCAGAGTTCAACCTAAGCAGAATTGAAGGACCAGACCATAAAAAGGCGGCTTGTACGAAGATCTATCTGGAGATGATTCAAGGAGAAGCTAAATCATCTGTTCTACACATCACGGATATAGACAACTGGAAAACGGTAAAAGCAGCTCTTCGGCAGCGGTATAAACCAGAGATGACACTACCGAAACTCTATCAACAAATTACATCAATTAAAGTAAAGAACGTAAGTCACCTAAACCAATTAATACAGAAATACAGACGAACTAAGAGTTTTCTATGACGAAATTATTTTCTATGAAGAAATCGTTCATGAACTTAATACTTACCAATTTGATGACAATTCTATAAAAAGAGAATATAGAATTTTTGAGAATACAGACAGAAGTAAGCAAGGACAGAAACACAACAACAAACCTAACACTTCGCATAGTGGGAATAATAAAAACAATAGTAATAAAAATGCTACTACTAATACTAATAATAGTAATGCTGGTTCGGACCAGCAAACAATAAATAATAACCAAGAAAACTATCGTCCTCGAACGGGACAAAATAAACAAAATACACAGAATCAAACGGTCCCCATGGAGGTAAATCAGGTTCAAGAGCAGGAACCGGTTGGTCAAAATACCTATGTTGAACCAAATGCAATGGAACAACACGATCATGAGGTGAATAATTTTTTTAAAAATTAACCTGGGAGAAATTATTACGAATCATAAAAAAAACGATTGAAAATAGGGAATATACTGCACTAATAGACACTGGTGCTCTCAGGGTCAGTTTAATTGACTCAAAATTGACAGATTTTTCAAAAATACAAATCAAACCGATACCACTTTCAACCATAATCAAATTAGATCAATTCAATGAGGAGATACATACTACAACTCCTAAAGAATTTAAGCTGCCAAAACAAGCTATGATCAGGTGGAAAGTAACTACTTTCCCGGATAAAAGAAATTACCAGTTTATAATTGGTACTGACATATAGAAGCAACAGTTGATTTTATGGATAATCAACTTGGTTTGAAAAAACACAAAAATAAAAATTATAAAACATCCTTTTGATAGGGTAGATGTGTTGGAAGTAGTTTCTATTGTAAAACCTATAGGTTTGAATATGAACCTATATCACTTAAATAAGGAAGAAAAAAACGATTTAATAAAAGTGTTAAAAAAATTTCAACACCTGTTCTATAAAGAGGGTGACCAAATAACACACACACATGTCATTGAGCATGAAATAAGAACTACCACAGATCAACAAATAACAAGTAAGGAAATTTCAGTCGGGCGTAACCTGTACCAGTTCAGGTCGCCTAACAAACACATTAAATGTTTCCCGAGCATATGACCAAACACATGACCACTTCTCACTGCGCGAGGGGAAAAATTTTAAAATAAACTTGTGAAATTCCGGAGCAGTCCTAGTCGAATGCAAAAAACACGAAGTCTCTATCTATTACCGTTTTTGAGATCCTTTCGTTCATACAGACGGACGGACGGACAGACGGACATGGCTATATCGACTCCTCTATAACTCCTGACCATAATGGGGGTAACTTTTGGGGGGTCTCCGACAATTAGTTCTTCCTGTTACATACATTTGCACAAAACCAATAGGCTCTTGTACCTTCGGTACAGGGCCTAAAAATAAAATTCTAAAGTTTATAGATGCCTCCAAAAACATGAACAGGAGGTTAGAAGACAAACTAGCGAGATGGAAAATCAAGGGTTCATACAAAAAAGTAGATCTCGATATACCAGTCCGTTGATTGTCATTCCGAAAAAAGTTGACAATTCGGGAAAACAAAAGTACGGGATTGTAATAAATACCTGGAAATTAAATGAAGTCACAAGTTTTCTCTACCAAACATTGATTCGACCTAAAACAAATTCGGAAAATCACAGTATTTTTCCTCAATTGTTTTAACAAAAGGCTATTATCAAATTTTCGTAAAAAAGGAGGATCGTCATCAGACGGCCTTCGCAACACCTCACGGACTTTATGAATTTGTGAGAATGCTATTTGGGTTAAAAAAGGCTGAAATTAAGAGAATATATAAATAAAATCTGTGTGGTATATCTAGACGACATATTAATATTCAGTGTGTCATTACAAGAGCATGTCCAGAATATAAAAGAAATATTCTATGTTCTGTATAAAAAAAACTTAAAAATACAAAGGAAAAATGTAGTTTCATGCGAAGAGAAACTCCCTTCATGGATCACATTTAAACCAAGTAACGAATGAAACCAAACCCAGAAAAAATTGAGGTAATAAATATCTTAAAAGTTCCTAAAACGGAAACACAATTAAAAAGTTTTATGGGTGTTACGGGTTATTATTAAAATTTTATTAAGGATTATGCTCATATAGCTAATCCCATGATATTCGTGCTCAGAAAGGAGAGTGAAATAAACGGATATGACCCAAATTACGTAAATGCTTTCGACAAATTAAAGGAGATTACAAAACATCCAATTTTGCAATATCCTAATTTTGATAAGAGCTTAACTGTCATAACTGACGCATCTGACTATACATTGGGAGCATTGCTTACCCAAGAGAGTCATCCGACCTACTTATACGGCAGAAAATTCCATATATTAAGTGACCATCTTCCTTTCAAATTTTGGTGACAAAACATAAAGGAAAAAATATGTCCGCAAGGCATCAAAAATGGATCATAAAGTTGAATTCATATGACTATACCCTGGATTATTTAGCAGGGAAACAGAACAAGGTTGCCGATTTTCTACCAAGAATAGAAAACACAGCAAATGAAAACCCTAGTTCGGGAGAGGAAGAGTCAAACCAAAAGTATATATATAATAATGAGCAAGAAGAAGACAATGAGTCTAATAATGACACGTTGGTTACTATACATTCTGAAGAAGAAAATCTGTTAGGCTACATAGGGATAAAAGAAACTATAGTAAATAAATATAAAACACAAATCATTATAGTCAAAAAAACACAAAATACCAATGAATTAATACATGGAAATAAAATTCTGTAAATTGAAGAATCAGATTTGGCAAATTGTGCTAATTTTCTGTCTTGTCAAATACTCAAAAGAGTAGTTGAAATATACTTGGAATTAAACGACAGAGTATACAATATTGTGCAGGAAAATATTCGCATATTGTATGGAAATAGCGCAACAGTAAAATTTTTTAAATGCGTATATAGGGCATCGGATATAACTTCAGAAGAGGAGTTAACCAAACAAATCGCAATATATCATACTAGAGAAAGTATCCACTCCGACATTTCAGAGACATTTCAAAATTTAATATACTACCCAAAACTATTGGAATATATTTGTAGGGTAATTAACAATTGCCAAAGTTGCCTATTGGTAAAATATGACCGAAACCAAATAAAAACAAAATTTTAAATTTTGGAGACACCAAGCAACGTACATGAAATTCTCCACATTGACACATATACAATTATGAAAAACAATCACTTAATCCATTTATAACAGTGAAAACGATCATTTTATCTTTAAACGCTTTTTTCTCGAAACAGCATTTTTCGAATTTGCTGCAGTGATAACTCGAAGACAAATGATCCGATCACTATCTGCATGTTCTGTATATAGTTCTCCATACAATGACCCTCCAGTTTTTTGGCAGGCCAAAAACGACCTAAATTTTAGGTACAATTCATTTTTTTTTTTAAACGCCGCCATTTTGTCAATTTTTGATAGTTTTTTTTCGACCGTGGGTCAAGACAAGACGGACAAGATCTGCTAGTTTAAGGAGTTTTTTTAAGTTTCATCCACGGAGAAGGCCGGAATCACTACAGCAGTGGAGGACAATATTTAATTTTTTTCTTCAAAAATTTTACTGTGTATTCTTAAATTATATATAAATACATATACCCTTAAAATTTTAAGACAATTGCTACAGTAGTTTTCTTTTTTTTAAATTCCCAAAAATCGCCTGTCACTCTAGGTGTGCCCCTTAAATAATAAAAATGCCGTGACTCTAGCTGAAACGTTAGAAGAACATTTTGCCAGAGCTGTTATACCAATAGTCTACATATCGTAGAATTGTTTAATAATAACAATATCGAATACCATTTTACGAAACCTAATTCTCATACTGGAAATGATGATGTGGAAAGATTCCATAACTCACTAGCGGAAAAGCTCGAATAATAAGAATTGAAGAATCAGACCTACCGCCCAGGAGAATTAGGTATAATGAGAGAATTCCTAGTTGGATGAACTACACCTTATAATGTCCAAAATAAAGAAGTGGATAGTAATAAAATAAAAGATAATACATATAATCAAAAATAAACTTAACCGGATTAACAACTTAAACAAAAATAAAGAAGAATATACTAAAACAAGAATATAAGGGTATATTTTAGGAATTACAAGGAGGAGCCCAAATATAAAAAGACAAACTTGCGAAACATACATACTGCAAACATCAAACGACCTTACAAGTATAATAACAACTCAACACAAACTAATCCAATCACATAATTTCGGATCATAATCATGCTAATCACATTACTCATTAACATCGGTAGCAGCGAATATGCAAATTCATGAAGTTAAACAAGAAAATGGATTTGCAGTAATTCCACTATAGCAGCGTTACATACCAATAGAAGCTGACCTAATAGTCCATACAATAGATGTAAATGAAATATTGGAAATATTAATAAGCATAAAAAATGATTTAGAAGAATAGAAACAGATCAAAAACAATACTTACTAATGGAAATAGAAATTTTACTAAGTAAAGTAAAAACTATAACACCAAACCAGAGACAAAAACGTGGTTTGATAAATGTCGTAGGTCATGTTACAAAATATCTTTTTGGTACTATGAATAGTACTGACCAGGAAGATATTTTAGATCACTTCAATAAAGTAGATTATAACCTACTTAACTCAAAAACAAACCTAAACCAGCAAGTTAAAATTTATAATAATTTTAATGAGTCGATTGATTAAAAATACTATCACAAATGACCAACAACAAATTGTTAACCAAATGAAATCATTTCATCAAACAATAAAAAAAGTATTAATTCAAAACTTTTAATATTATCAATGCTCAGAAATAAAATTGAACAAATTTAAGAGCACATAACAATAACACATAATAGAAATGCTAATATACTGACTAAACTGGAAATAGACGAGTACAAGATTGACCTAACTAAAACAAAATACTTACGATCAGCAGTTTTAGAAGACTACTCGAAAAACCTAAAATTAATCATAAAAATACCAAAAGTGTTCAAAGAATTTTCAATAAAAATAATAGTGCCAGTACTAAATAAAAAAAAAAATAAAATAGAGTTTGTAAATGAAATAATATTCGAAAATAATAAATAAATTGTCAAATCATTGTATTTTGAAACAAAGTTGTAAAATAATTAAGAACACAAATATAGAAAAATAGAAGAGCATTTGGTACTATTAAAAAACATGAACAATACAAAAATCATGAACAACTGTAATTTAGAAAATAAATCCATAACAGGAAATTTTGTAATTCAATTTAATAACTGTTCACTAAACATAGCAAGTACAAAACTGTCAAATGTAAGACCATAATATACAGACAAAAACAAATTCAATGAAACATTTATGTTGGAAGAATTAAAATTAAAAACAATAGAAAACCTAAATGAAATAGACACACTACAGTTAAATAGCACAATAAATTTGATAATAATGATAATTGTAAAAATATAAAGCACAGTTGTATTAAAATCTTTCAAAAATCATGAAACGAAAATAGAAATTAACGATATAAGACCAATACCAAGTTTAGAGGATATGCTATAATAGAGCATTGTCTTAGTTAATAACGATCCAGGAGTATCGTATTATCTAAACGACGGAGGAGTTACATACATTTTTGCTTTATTAATATGCATAGTTTTGCATATAATAAATAATATATATCACTTACTATGCAATCTTGCCTGTCCGTCTGTACGAAAGATCAGATTTCGACGATTTCCGTTTAAGTGCATTGCAACAATGTTGCAACGCATAAACCAAAATAACAGCAATACAACATACAAGCATAAGTGCTAGGTGGCTCTTAAGAAACAAAAAAGTCGCTTCAAATGAAGTTTAATCGGATTCATTGGAAGCGACTCAAGTCAGTCGCGACTCAGACTGGACTCCAATCGGAACAGAATTTGGCTATGCCAATTATATTATCGTATTTGATAATAAACAAGGATTAATAATATAAAACTTTGAACCGATTTTCAATACAGAAAAAAAATTATTTTATAAGAAAAATATAGTAATCTTTTCTTAATTTAACTCGCGTATAGTGTAATAGGCTAAACCCATATACGGATTCTCTTATAGGAAAATATAAGTGTCTACACTATCATCGGAACGCAGGAACGACGATTAAGTAAGGCGTTCTCGGTGATTGAAAAACAGTCTAGGCTCATGGATCTAGCGGTAAATGAGGACAAGACAAAGTACTTGGTGTGTTCTCGCACACCGTCCTCGAGTCTTGGACGGTCAGTGACGATGGAGAATTTCAACATCAATGTTGTAGAAAGCTTCGTCTATCTTGGATCCGAGATAACCAGCAACAACGTCAGACTGGAGATCAGGCGAAGAATCACGCCTGCAAATATATGCTAATTAGAAGTTAAATTAAATGAATTAAAATTTGAAGTAAAGCCCTCTCTCGAAAGACGAAAATAAAAATTCATAAGACGCTGATACTCCAGGTCCTATTATATGGCGCAGAGACCGTGATTGAGTCAGATGAAACAGCGTTGGAAGTCTTTGAGAGGAAGATTCTTCGCAGGATTTTCGGTACGATCTATTCGATGAGGTTGACATAGTTCAGCGCATAAAATTCCAGCGGCTGCACTGGGCTTGTCTCTTCACTATTGCGCTATAGTTAAACTTATGGACACACAAAAGAAAGTGTATCACAGTTATCAGTTGAAGCAAGAATGGGCTTTTTTTAAGGCAATAAATATTAATTTATTACATTAAAGAGCGGTTGAACAGAAATTATCATGTCTGTCATATCACTATCGCAAGTAGTTGACGCCAAATGTAATATACGACAAAACTCTCTGCAATGCTTGGTTCAAATTGAAACTCCAATAGAATTCGAGGAATTGACACAACACCATAGATGCCAAGAATTTTGTCATACGAAAACTTAATTCAATAAGGCTTTTTGCTGCGTAAAATGTACACAGAACCACCGATCAGCAAACTCCAATAAACATAAAAGCTCCCCAGCAGTGTGCTTTTCACTGCGGAAAAGCACACGGCTTCATATAAAGGATGTGAAATTTACCAAATAATATTAAAAAAGACTATTCCAGAGAATGGTAAAAAGCTAAAAAAAAAAAACTTTACAACATATAGTGGTAAGCACAAGCAAAAGTGTGCAAATTGAGACTGTGTCGCCCAGTGGAAGCAGTCACAAGAGGACATAATTTAACAGATGGCAATAAAAATTAAAGATATTAAAATGTCAATAATTTAAATAGTGAAAATAAAGATCACAATCAGCTTGTCTGGTTAAAGCAGGTAATAGAGAAACAAAATGAACGATATGACAAACTGGCATATCAAGTTTCCACATTACTAAAACTTGTCACATTTCTTCTCAGTAATCATGCAATCAAGCCTTAATATATATCTATGGAATGCTAATGGCGCTTGCCAACACAAGTTTAAAATAGAATATGCTTCTTTCCGAAACACATTTTAATTAACGCAGATACTTTAGCATACATATATAAGAAATGGTGTCGTCAATTCACCCAGGCTAAACTGCGCGCAGAAGGTCTGCTGTAATCATTAAAAATAACATTAAATTCCAACCTACTGTCGAGTCGTGGACTCAAGTTTCTGCAATTTAAGAATAGTCACTGGTAAACTTAGGAGAAAGCTTATTTACCTCCACGGCATCAAGTCTTCCAAAATATATTTCAGTGCACATTTAGTACACTAGGTAACAATATTGTCATTGCTGGTGATTTTAAGACGAATCGCCAATGGTGGGGCGCAAGCGATGAAAATCCTAAAGGAAAACGATTGCTTAAATATATCTCTTCAAAAAACTACTATTCTTTCTATAGAAAACCCAACATGCTGACCCACGGACTCAAATCGGCATTCTGATATTTTGGACTTAGCGATTTGTCACGGACTCGACCAAAGAAGAGTAATAATCTCCGATGTACAAGACTTTTTCTTAGACCACTCAGCTCTTGTTATCCACATTAACGTTCCAGTTAATTTAGTTATCAATAGTTGCAATCTAATCCGTAACAATACCCACTTGGCGTTATTTAGATGCTGGTTAGGCAGTCAAATTCATCTAAACATTAAACAAGTAAATAGTGGAAAGGATGTTGACGACACAATAGAAACGCCGCTGACGTTGAGGAGAACAAATAACATTCGAACATACCTAAACTATTCGTTTTACCCTATAGAGATAGAGAGATAAAGGAACTGGAAATCGAAAAAAGAAGATATGATATATCGAAGACAAATATTCTCTAAATAGAGTCGCAAAGAATCTTAAATCTAGGCACATAGACCTTAATGGAACGATGCAATTGTAGATTTTCTTCAAAATATTGAACCTTATGGACGTGAACACAACCTATGGAGAGCTACCAAATATTTAAAATGTCCTGTTCTGCGTTTAGTTCCTATTAAAAACTTTAACGGAAGTTGGTGTCACAACAATGAACAAAAAATAGAATCGTTCGCTATTTATCTTCAGCAACAATTTACGTTTTTCTCTCTGCAGCAATACTGAAGAATAAGTTACAGTTTTTTTTACTGAATATGCAATGTAGCAGCAACCCTCCTCTATCACAGTTAAGATTAGACGAGCTAAAAGAAGGCATAAAATTACTTTACGTAAAGAAGTCGTCTCAGTATGACTGAATTGGCGCACCAACTATTAAAGCACTTCCACAAAGATGTCTACTTCTGCTCGTTCTCCTTTTTAATACATGCTTTAGGCTTGGCCATTTTCCATTTTTTAATATTTCTCAATGTGAAACAGGCCTTTGATCGCGTATGGCATAAAGGTATCACAATATTTATTTATCAGATCGTATCTTCAGGAGCGTTGATTCTACGTCAAATGTGCACATACCCATTCGTCTTACAAAAACATACAGTCTGGAGTACTGCGAGGAAGATATGCGCAATGGGCAATCTTCAAGATTGGATGAACAAATGAAACATGTAAGTCAATGCGGAAAAATCAGCTCACATAATGTTCACCCTCTGCAACGACTTGGGAGATCGAGTTAGTTTTGACGGCAGCAAAATATAACAACAATACGAGTGAACTAGCTTTTAGGTCGTAGACTCAGACTAAGTGTAAAGAACAAAGAACTTCTGTACAAAGCAATATTAAAACCAGTATGGACGTGTGGCATACAGTGGCAGCATTTAACGGAAGTGCCAATATTCGAAACGAACAGAGCAATGGCGGGTGCATACGTTTGTTGGTATGTAACACAAAATAAATGAATTCGGGGACAACGACATCGAAAATGCAAGTAAAAACAACAGCGCGCAGGGGTACAAAGGGGAGTGAGCTCGACATACTGGCGCCATAAACGAAACCACTGTACATAGTATTGTTGCGTGGAAATTAGCCAACAACGCTATAAAAGGAGCAGCATCGCCACCATAAATGCAGTTAATGTTCTGGTTCGGTGCGCATAATTCGTGGAGTTTGTTTTGGTTTAAAAAAAGGAAAGGCGCGATCAGAGTTTAGTATATTTCAGATATGAGGATAGGGAAATACGAATTTGAAATAAAGGATTTCAAATTATAGGAAGATCGATAGGATGCAAACATTCAGAATTGGGGATATCATAACAAGGCATTTGTAATAAGGAATTCAAATTAAAGGCGAAGAAGGACATGGTTGAGAGGATTACAAATTATTATTATTATTATTATTACAAATTGGAATTTATCCTGGAACCAGCAGCAAAGAAGACCGAAAGGAGACAAAAGGTTCCTTCGTAAAAATTAAATTCGTTTTTTTGGAACTAGCGGACCGACCTGAGTTTTCCCCACATGTAGAACAGTTGAAGCGGAGGACGAACCAGGAGGGCGATAGACATTAGAATAAGCTTAAAGATAAAACTGAATAAAGAAAAGAATAATTGATAATAATAAAAAAAGAAAAGCAAATGTTTCATTCCTCAGGGACTGCAATTTATAAATTTATGTTTACGGACCTTGTAGAAGCTGAGTTATCCCAGGCTTTGACCCGGGATATCCTTTACATGCGTTGATTCGTAAATAATTACGCAGTCAGAAATGAGCTCTGAAAAGGAGGAAAATGGCAAAATCAACAAATGCCTAGCAATAATTAGTAATGTTGCGTTGGGTGGAGAGATGATCATGGCACCAAGTACATCCGCCGCCATGCAAGAATCAACAAGCGCCTTTACTACCGTTTCAAAACGGCTGTCCTTTCAATTACAAAGACCAAGGAGTCCAACATCAACTGCATCGCGTCGGAAACACTGCCTCAAGAAACACATAGGGCAAAATCCAACCCATTTACAGTTCTCTTAAATAGATGAAGAGGACGGCGAGGATTAGATGAAATCCTTCAGCAACGATGTTAGAGCGTGCATTACGCAACCTTGCACCACAAGGTTGTGAACGAGCTTGGCGAACTTGGCCACACGGTGAGCCACGTGTACAATCACAAAAATAGAAGGACTGGAAACCACCCCATCAATATGTTTTTCGTATCTCTTCATCCGACAAAAAACAATCAGGACTTGCTCAATATGAAATGATTGTTCAACCTGAGAGTTTTTATCAAGTCAAGTCAGTTGCACAGTGCAACCGCTGCCAACAATGCATGCATACAGCAAAATACTGCAGTACTGAGCAAGTGTGCGTTAAGTGCAGTGGCACGCACAGGTCTGTAGATTACATTAGTGCACGCTAGGAGCCGACATAATATGTGTACTGTAGGGAGCAGCACCCAGCAAACTACAAAGGATGTGGGCACTTTAATGATGAACAAACCCTAGCCGATACGAGCTCCTTTTAACCGGATGCCACTGTCTAATCGGAGGCGATTGGAACTCGAGGCAATGGCTTGCTTAGCATAGTCTGCATAGGCTGATTAGCATAGTCGATTCCTGGGACTTGCATTCAGACCACCGGAGGGGGATCTTTTGCTCGTCTATATCGCACTGCCACACTACAAGAAGAATGTGCTGTTTAGCTAAGGAAGGTGTAATTTATGCAAATCGAAAAGAATATGTAGGATAAGATGTAAACTACCCTACTGCCCTCCCAACCATGTCAACGTTTGTACTCCGAAAATCTACATTTTTGTTGACCCAAATTCGGTTTACGCATCTATCCGATACTCCTAAATAATTTAACCAGTATATTCATTTTAATTCAAAAATTTACGTGCTAATTCTTATTTAAGTAACTTGTAACATAGTAATTGAGTCAATATATCTTAACGTTAAGGTAAGAAAAATTGTAAATCAATATTAATCAATGTAAAATTCAAAATAAAATTCACAGTTTATCAATCATACAGATATTCATTATGATCTTAACAAAACAATGAATCAAAATGTTTCAGATTAGCACTCACTCTTTTGATGTTATGTTGTCGTTAGATGCATCCAGGCCTGTTGCAGCAACGCTATATTGTGGTTATATATTAAGAAAATATTTTTTAGTTCATTTTTTTGTTAAGGACAATACTTTTAGTTCTCTTATCTCTAACAATTCAAATTTTAAATTATGGATTTAAATCAAATTAATTATTTAACTATTAGGAATTTAACAATATTATTTGAAAAATTACATTACCAAAATTTATCAAACAAACATAATTTAAGTTTAATATTTCTTGCTTTAAAAATGATAATCTGCACGATTATACATAGCTTGAGTCCTACGATACTTAGATTGATTCGAGGTCACTGATGTACAACATTTTCTGTCTCCTAGTGTCTTCCTTGCCTCAAAGGTTGGTCTTAAACAATTGACAGCATGATGCCTAGTCCAAACCTCATATTTTTTGAAGGTGGCCGAGTATAAGTTATGTTCTTTTGCTTGTTTCATACATATTGTGAGTGTAGGTGTAGCGTTGTGGTTTCCACGGGGTAGTAAATTCTTAAAAATTTTTATACGTGAGTGAACGTATTTGAAGCGTCACATTTAATTTTTGGCAGTTTTCTACCTTTTTGTTGAAAGTTTAATGCGACAATTATATTTTAATAAGCAATTACACATTTTTTATTCTGACATTAAATCATTCGAGCGTTCATTATCTAGGTTAAAATTTTGCAATGTTTAATTTTTCACTGTTCGTAGTAATTATTAAGTATTATTATTTGTTTAGTTGAAGTTTTGGTACATATTTTTTATAATAGATTTCACTTTTTGCAGCTTCTATAATTCTTTGTTCTGTAACCGCATGGTAAACCATATGCACTCGTGTTAATAAGATTTCACTTATCGCAAACCTTTGCCTTACACGTTCCAAGACCGAATGACCTTTTTCTCCTTCGATTTCTTCCAATTCACTCTCATTCCAATATTTGTACGTCGAGTAATGGTACGTTATTTTTGTATGAGGTGATTGATGACGTAGGCAACGATCAAAAATTATGCTACACTGAGAAAATTAATGATTAGTTGTAACGTTTGACAAGTTGCGAAAATATGTTCGTGGTTCAAAAAAATTAACCATCACAAAACATGTTATTTGGTATATGATTTGCAAATTCGAAATAAACTGTAAAATGGTTAGATTTGAGGCTAAACACCTTTCAATACATCTTTCGCGTGAAATATTCCAACTGAAACATTATTTTCTTCAAGTTCATAACAATTATTGCAATCTCCGAATTATTTTGGACTCAATGAACTTTGAAGATAGTTTAGCGTTGAATGCTCTCAATTTATTGCTCTGGCCAAAGTTTCTTCGATAAACTATATCACCAGGCAAAAATGTAGTGTGTCTTGCTCGTAAGTCATAAGTATTTTTGTTAGCTGTGAAAGCTTTCTGAATATTCTATATTATGTTGTTTCCAACGATTTGAAGCTTATCAGCTCTACTGATTACCCTTTCTTCCTTCTTTTAAAACGTCCAGCTTTCTCAACAAGTCATATTCAGTAGCGTGTGTTATCATACCGGTACCAAATAAAGCATAGTAAGGGGAATATTCTATTGCGCTGTGGTAAGTTGACCGTAATGCAAAAGAAATTTCGCTTCGTTTCGAGTCCCATATGTGTTGATCTTTTCCTATGTCTTTCTTTCTGATGAGTTTGATTTTGGGCTGTATACTGCTGTTAATACGTGAAAAATGTCATATTTGTTTAAAAATACTTAAACTGACCTGATCTGAATTTAGATCCATTATCCGTCACTTTTATTTCAAGAACATCAGAAAGATAAAAAACATTCGATTCGAAGTAATCAACTATTATTTCAGAAGTGAATTTTCTTAGTGGAGTCACCAGATGTAATTTAGCTAGGTGATCTAAAATAATAAAAATTTTCTATATGGTTCTTGCGTGAACGATGATATGGTCTAACGAAGTACATATATAATCGATGAAATGGTCTTTCTAAATATGAAGCGTTTAACAAGGGTGGTCGAATTGACGCATTTGGTGCTTTCGTTTCTTTACATGTACCAACATATTCTTTAAAATGTTTTGCCATATTTGGCCGGAAAAAAAATTCGCCGTAATTTATCTAAGGTTTTTCCTACTCCACCATTAACTGACATGGGTTGCGAATGTGCATTTTCAATCAATGGCTTGATTAAGTCTTTCGGTATCCACAGTTTCCAGCAGGAGGATTCTGAAAATTATTCACTAGTATAAAACTGATCATCTACATAACCATCCAAAATTTTTAAATCGGTCGGACGAGATTGGTTTTCGTTTATATGAGTTTGAAGATGTAGATTTGACGAGATTGGTTTTCGTTTATATGAGTTGAAGCTGTAGATATGAAGATGATTTGAAACTGGGTGAACTTAAATCAACTAACGGAAGTGGGTTGTCAAGAGATTCTACCATCTCGTTTGGTAGTCGAGAAAGAGCATCAGATATGATGTCTAAACTACCTTTTCTGTGTTCGATAGAAAAGTTGAATCCCTGAAGTTCTGGAATACTTAACGCAGGAGCTGATGTTAGTATGCTTTTCATTTTATCAAATGGATTTTGAGCTGTATCTGTCAAAATAATAGATTTAGTTTTCTTCGTCACATCAGTAAGTGGTATGGTTAAAGTTGCAAAATATTCTCTAAATCTTTTGTACCAACCAGATATACCAAGAAATTTCCGTAACTCCTTTCAGGACCCGGTTTTAAACAACCATTTCCGTTTATGTAACCGAGATAGCGAACCTCAGGTAAACACCATCTACATTTATTTAGGCTTAAAGTCAGACCAGATTTTCTTAAAATTTCTGCGACTTCCTTTAACAAACATAAAGTTTTACGAAAGTATCACTGACGAAAAGTAAATGTTCTAAATACACAAATACTTGATTTTTAAGGTGAACAGGTATTATAGCGTCCATGAGATGAGACATTGTTTGTGGAGCATTAGTCAATCCAAATGGCATTACTTTGAAACAAAATAGTGGTCGATTTGGCACTGTAAATGCTGTTAAATCTCTAGAGTTGTTACTAAGCCGAATTTGACAAAACGCATGTTTCAAGTCTAGCGACGAAATAAATTGTGCTTTGGGCAATCGGGATACTATTCCATTTATTTTTGATGGAGGATATGCATCCTTAACCATGACGCTTTCTTTCCTTCTCTGTGAACAATTGCTACTGGACTACTCCAAGAGCATGTTGCAGGAACTAATTCTATCACACCCAGATTGAGCATTCTATCAATTTCATTGTGAATCTTTTTTTAAAATATCCTTGTTTTATTAGTTTAACACCTGTAAGATTTCTTGGCTTTAAACTGTCGATTGCTACCTAAGAACTGCTGTGCCGCCAATCCACTTAAACAAGATATAGATGCACCCGATTAGAGCTACGATTTATCATTTTATTAGAACTAATATATTCTTTCTGCAGGATTTTTACCTTTAAAAATTATGTTCCTTATTTTGCAATACTCTTGAAGTCTTATATGATATGGTTTATGGAGTTTCAACGACGGTAAATAACTTTTCGATGATATAAAAGCATCTGGAAAATTTGTTAAGTTAGTTTAGTAGAAAATGTCTTAAAATTAATTTGACTTTTTTATTCACATTTTCTACGAGCGGTGGCTGCTGTTTCTGCTGCCGTTCGTTATCAAGTTTCCCTGACGTACATCGCATTTTGGCTTAAATATATCTATCGCTCCGCATCCGTAACAAAAAATAGTTTTTGGTACTAAGCAGTCTATATAACGATGTCCAGTCTCCCTACAATTCCAGCATATGAATTCTTTAGTCTTCAATTCTACCTTAGTTGATTTTTTTCTAAGTTCACATATGTTTTCACTACTACCTATGTCATGTTCATCTTCTTCGCATTTGGATATTTTCAAAACGCTTGTTTCTGTTGAATTTTGTCCAACTCAAATGTCAAACATTCTTAATATTTAAGTAGAACATTTCTTTCCTCAAAAAAGGTCTTAAGATTCTTTTTAAAATTTCTACAAGTTCTACATCACTAATGGGATATTGAAGACGATCGATTAAAAGTAGAATATTATGGTAAAAATCATCAAAAAGCTTTCGTTTGGGAGTTGTTTCCTTTCACGGATCATTTCTCTTATATCGGCACATGACAATGGATCGTGAAAATATGATTTCAATGAACTACACAAATCAGTTCAAATAACTTTTGCAACAGTTCTGCGATAACGTCAAAACCATTCGCTTGCCTTTCCACTAAATAGAATATGAATGTGCTCACACAAAAGGTTAAAATCTCCTTCGAAACTATCATTGGTTAAAGCTGTTACCATATAAATGAATACCAATGAGTATGCCTAGCTGTGAACTATTTTATGTTAATCTCCAACTGTTCAGGCATGAAGCCTAAACATGTGATATGAGGCAAAACTCTCTCCGATAAGAACAACGCACACACAGTGCAGTTATCATACGCATTAGAGCTGCACTTGATAAGTGCAGCGTGTGTATTTATAATCGTCGTCTTTTTAATAGCTCCATCTAAGCGTTATCAAGTGCTACATTGACAAGTGCAGGGACTTAATTTATGATCAATAACGATTTTAATAGCCTTTTGTCCGCGTTGGTTTAATAGTTTCTGCTACGCGTCTTTTTACATTATAAATAGTTTTAGATTCCGTTGAGGCCTACAACCTCAGCGATAGCATTACAATAGTTTAAAAATAGAATAAGTTGTTATGAATAAAAAGGGAGCCGCTCGCTAGAGCGGTTCAGTAGTTAATAAACACTCGCCAATAAAGGAACGACTTATATCTTAAAGAGTTCACACACCAACTATTTATTAAATTACTAAATTTACTACTGTATAATGCCGCATTCGAATTTAAATATCGGTAGTTACTCGAAATAAACTCGTCGCCGACTCTAATAGGACCAAAGATGCTGCGAAGAATCTTCCTCTCGAAGACTTCCAACGCTGTCTCGTCCGACTCAATCACGGTCCATGCCTCTGCGCCATACAGTAGGACCGGGAGTATCAGCGTCTTATAGATCTTTATTTTCGTCCGTCGAGAGAGGGCTTTACTTCTCATTTGCTTGCTCAGCCCAAAAAAGCATCTGTTTGCAAGCGTGATTCTTCGCCTGATCTCCAGGCTGACGTTGTTCTTGCTGGTGATCTCTGTTCCGAGATAGACAAAGTTTTCTACAACACTGAAGTTGAAATTCTCCATCGTCACTGACCGTCCAAGACGCATTGACGGAGTGCGAGAAGACACCAAGTACTTCGTCTTGTCCTCGTTCACCGCTAGACCCATGAGCCGAGACTGTTTTTCAATCTCCGAGAACGCCTTGCTGACTCGCCGTTCCTGCGTGTCGATGATATCGATGTCATTGGCGTAGGATGTATTCCATCGTGAAAAAATCGCACGATAGAGCATCGCCCTGCCTGAAACCTCTCTTGGTATCAAAGGGTTCGGAGAGGTTTTTCCCCACCCTGACAACGCTTTGTGTGTTAGATAGCGTCGCCACGCAAAGACGGACAATCTTTGCCGGGATACCTAGTGCAGACAGGGCGTCGAAGAACTTCGCTCTTATCGGCGTGTCGAAAGCGGCTTTGTAATCGGCAAATAGGTGGTGAGTGTCTTTGTTGAACTCACGGGTCTTTTCCAAGATTTGGCGTAATGTGAATATTTGGTCACTGGTCGACCTCTTTGGTCTGAGTCGGTTAGAGTCGGCGACGAGTTTAGGTCCCGTATGAACCGCGAGCTGTATGAGCTATTCGATGAGGTTGACATAGTCCAGCGCATAAGATTCCAGCGGCTGCACTGGGCTGGGCACCTCATTCGAATGGACGAAAGAGCTCCAGCACGCATTTGCTTGTGACTTTTTCTTCTTACTGTTAGAAAACAAGACTCTATTGTCCATGTTGGTATTATTATTTGGAGTATCATTCGGTTCTATTTGATGCTGAATATCTAACAAACTTGTCTTCGCAACAGGTCCAAGACACTGCGGGCAAGTTGGCGAACTAATGATCCAACTCAAAATGCTTGCTTTATGGAACACATGTTTACAACGGGATATAATTTTCGAATCTATAGGCATAAATGTTTGACTACATACAACACATATATCCTCAGCTTTCTGCGGTACATTTTTACCAACACTATGTCTAAATGCCATGATATAATGTCGTAAAAATCAACTGATAATCGAACCCACTAAAATTTCATAACTGATAAAGAGTATCATAATAAACGGCGTTAACTTGTATTTTACAACATATACTATTTCCCTTTTTCATTCTTTCGTCAGGTGTTGGTGACGACTAGATGCTATTAGGTATAATGGGTTTTTTTTTACAACTGGGTAAAACATTTAGAAGTCCTCAAAGTGCTGAATTGCAGTTAATTCGAAAATTCATATCTGAGGTATAGATTCACAATGTAAATAATTTAATCGGATAAATCCTGGATTACGATTTCCATAACCACAATTATATTCCACAAAATTTCTCTACCTCGGTCCTTATACACTTTTACGGGATAAGCAGGTATTTAGCTATAGGTAATCTATTCCGTATTTCGGCTAGACGAAGCGAACCTACTCATGATATCACGTTAGTCACTTCTGCCTACATAGGCATATTTATGCCAATTGTACCTACTAATGACAATTGTACCTACTCATGCCAATTGTACCTACTCTTGCCCCACGTTGGGCGCCACTTTTGTAATTTTGCTCATCGCACTGCCACACTACAAGAAGAATGTGCTGTTTAGCTAAGGAAGGTGTAATTTATGCAAATCGAATAGAATATGTAGGATAAGATGTAAACTACCCTACTGCCCTCCCAACCATGTCAACGTTTGTACTCCGAAAATCTACATTTTTGTTGACCCAAATTCGGTTTACGCATCTATCCGATACTCCTCTAAATAATTTAACCAGTATATTCATTCTAATTCAAAAATTTACGACATGATTCTAATTTAAGCAACTTGTAACATAGTAATTGGTTCAATATATCTTAACGTTAAGGAAGAAAAATAGTAAATCAATATTAATCAATGTAAAATTCAAAATAGAACCCTTCACAGTGTATCAATCATACAAATATTCATTATGATCTTAACAAAACAATGAATCAAAATGTTTTAGATTAGCACTCACTCTTTTGATGTTATGTTGTCGTTAGATGCATCCAGGCCTGTTGCAGCAACGCTATATTGTGATAATATATTAAGAAAATATTTTTTAGTTCATTTTTTTGTTAAGGACAATACTTTACCAAATAAATCTTTGAAAGATCGTGGTCTTAAACAGTTGACTGCATGATACCTAGTCCAAACCACATTATATTTTTTGAAGGTGGCCGGGTAGAAGTTATTTTCTTTTACTTGTGATACACATACATATACACCTGGAATGTCCGCACCCTTAATTGGGATGGTGCAAACATCCAGCTGGTTGATGTCCTCGAAAGATGTAAGGCTGACATCACCGCAATCAAAGAAATCCAATGGATTGGACAGGGTTGCTCTAAAAAAGCATCCTGTGACATCTACTTAATATGCCTTGCGAGTAAGCACGAATTTGGATGTGGTTTCGTTGTGAGTAGGAAACTACGCGGCCTCGTCTCCAGGTTCACGCCTGTTTACGAGCGCCTAGCCGCGATACGCATCATGGTTAAATATTTTAATATAAGCTTGATTTGTGCACACGCGCCGACGGAAGAGAAAGACGACAATGCTAAGGATGACTTCTATGAGCGCTTGGAACGTCTATACGAGCGCTGTCCAAAACACGATGTCAAAATCATGCTTAGCGATTTCAACGCCAAAATTGGGAAGGAAGGAATCTTTGGCCCAACGGTCGGAAAATTTAGTCTTCACGACACAACCTCCAATAATAGGCCGGAACATTGTAGTTAGTAGTGCTGTTGGACGTGCGAAGGTTACGTCCCAACATGGACTCGGACCACTATCTTGTTGCAGCCAAGATACGCACTTGGCCAAGCGTTGTGCACATCGCAGGTCCCAACATGCAACGAAAGTTAGACGTCGGAAAAGCTGTAAACAGAACAGAACGCCTTTTCAAACACACTCTCCCGACTATTCCGGGAAACCACTCCATCTTCTCAAGATATATATGGACGGTGGAATGTTGCGATGTTATGTGACAGAAATGAAGCTCGAAAATTGTATCCAAAGGTCATGCGTCTGACTGAAGGTTTTAAACACGGAGGAACTTTCTGTAAAGATGACAACGGAAATCTGATATCGGATGAGCACGAATCACTGAAATTATGGAGGAGTCATTTTCCAACCTACTCGGAGGCGATGAAACGCACAATTCCGCCGATAGAGAAATGACACCGGAGCCACCACTTTATGATGGCACTATTGTAGAGCCACCGGACTATAACGAGGTCATTTCAGTTATTAAAAAGCTGAAAAATAACAAAGCGGCCAGCTCTGATGGGCTATCATCTGAGTTGTTTCAGAACGGCGGCGAAGAGTTGGTTAGGAGTATGCACCAACTTATATGCAAGATATGGTCCGATGAACGCATATCCGATGACTAGAATCTCAGTGTTCTTTGTCCTGTCTTTAAGAAAGGAGACCCCGCTGTTTGCGCCAACTACCGCGGAATAAGTCTACGTTCCATCGGATATAAGAGTCTGTCGCGCGTGTTGTGTAATAGGAATTGTGAAACGGATTCACTGATAGGACAATATCAGATGAAAAAGGTCGACCCGTGACCAAATATTCACATTACGCCAAATCTTGGAAAAGACCCGTGAGTTTAACAAAGACACACACCACCTATTTGTCGACTATCTGCTCGCAGGATTTGAGGAACTGTTCTGCGAGTCCCGTTAGCTTGGGGAACCAGACGGGTCGCAGGTTGCGGATAGCGAACGGCCATACCGAGTCGAACGACAGTATGTTAACTTAGAACAGGCTAAGCCTGTACTAAGACGTACTGAAATTCAAGCTCGGCTGTGGTTAGCTCTTGAATAAGCGGTAGCGAACAAAGAGTCCCGGACAATAAGCGGGTGTCTGCTGCTGCAGCACTGACAAGACGCTTGAGATGACGTTTTCCCTAAAAGCTTGCATCTCATTATCTTTCCTATCTTCTACTTCTTTATTTCTTCACATTCACTACCCACATCTTTCACCTTCCATTCATAGGCTCATCCCCCCAAACCCAGATTGTAATGCGTACCGTGCTCATTGGGTTTAGTTTTGAAGCCGGGGGGTATATTCCGGCTGTATACACACGGAGCCTCTCCGACACCTAGGGGAGTAATTAAGGCCTTGCCGTGATACTGAGGGCTATGTCACAGTGGATCTCAGCACCCCTATACTAGTGGGAACATTTATGGACGAAAACAAAATTAAAAAATGAATGCGGTGCAATACCGGCACACAACTCGCCGACAGGCTAGACGATACTGTCAAAGGCGAGGACCGACTAGGCAGGTCAACGCCTAAGAGTAATGTAAAGACTCAGAGCACTATAGTTTCAAGTGCAACTAGAGGAACAAGGAGCGACGAAACGCCCAAGCGTCCTGCAGAGCGGCAAGAACTACAAGCAAATGTCTTATTAGCGGCCAAAGGCTGAGGGCGGTCCAGCCTGCGTCACAGCAGGTTGCAAATGCAACCCCGGCCTGAGCATGGAGAGCCCGGAGGCCCTGGGGACCCACTCAAAAGAGGATTGAGTGGAGGCGGCTATAAATGGTACCTCCGACACCTACAAACGGGTTTTAGACTAGAGGTAGCCAGAGAAAACGCATTGGAACACAGGGCCCAGCCTGTGAAAGAGGTGGATAACACCAATGCGCCAAAGAAGAGAGCGCAATTTACGCCCCCAAACATGGCGGAGCCCAAAAGGAGCAAGGGCAACCAAACGGCGACTAAAAGCCGCAAGGAGGGGCCTAGCTATGCTGGTCTAGCAAAGGGCATCAGAGTTGCAGTTCTTCCAAGCTCCTACCCGGAATTCATCCTTTCCCAGGAAGAGCTGAGCAAGGTGGAATAAGCACTTATGGTTGCCATGTTGCAAGGCTGGTCAGAATAGCTAGGTTTCAATGGCATCCACTTCAGGTCGGGTCTTATACTGATCGACTGTGAGGATCAGGGATCGGTTAACTGGTTGAAAGAAGTGGTGCCGAAGATGAAAGTGCTGGATAAGACACTCATGACGACGTGCAGTGGGGCGAAATCCCCAGTATGCACATCGTAACAATGTTCCTTCCAAGAAGCGCTGGGCAGCAACCTGACGAGTTATACAAGCTGCTACAAATCCAGAATGCAGAACTCAAAATTCATGTGTGGAAGACATTACGCTGCAAAGAGTCTGGAACTGGCCGGTTGCTCACGATCGGAATTGACGAGCAGTCCATAAAAGTTATCCAAAACCGGAACAACAAAATAAATTACCGGTTTGGAAAGATAACGGTTCATGTTCACAAGAAGAGGGAAAGTGAACAAAAGGGTGAAGCAACCGAACCGGCAAGTATGGTTGCAAACGAGCTGTCGCCAATCGAGGCACAGGCAGTGAGAGAGGCACCCTCCGAGAAGGAGTCGGAAATCGACATTCTTCCAGGCGAGCTGGACTCGATTGACGACATGAAGATAGCATCGCTCAATGAGACACGCCAATGTCGGAGGAGGAGGTTGTCTCCCCTACGGACGATGAGCCTATGAGCCACTTGCTATAACAGCATGATGGAACGCACGAAAGCAGCATCTGCTGTGATCGCCAGGCTGGACCTGGGCTTAGTGCTAATCCAGGAACCCTGGATTTATAAAGGAGGTATAAGAGGACTGGGCACTCAAAACACGCAGGTAATTTGGGTCGTCAGATCTGACAAACCAAGAACATGTATCTTAATGAGAAAGGATATTACATACACTTGCC
>JAWNNP010003192.1:0-34697 GCA_035044805.1 Leucophenga maculata
ACCACTCCTTAAATAACATTTGTAGTTTTTGTAATCTAAATACTACAACATCCGTCCAAACATACTCTCTATCAGCCCCCATTTCAGAACACAAAGGCTTCAACAATTTCCCTATTCTGATCCCACACATCCCTATTTATTCCTACCACCGATAATATTATCAAAATCATAAACTTTCTAAAATCATCCAAACTATATGATAAAATATAAAATTAACATATACATTTAAACAGATAAAACACTAGTTTTTATGTAATTTTAAATTATATTCAAACTATTTATAAATAAATAAATAAATTTAAATAAAAAATAAAATAAATTTTAATAAAAAGACCTGATGCAAAAAAAAAAATATGTTAAATAATAAATAATTAATAAGGCTTGCAAAAAAGAAACCATAATACTCAACACACTCAATACAATTTTTGTCTTTATTTTTGTGTTTCTCTTTTCACCCATTCTTCTTGCGACGCTAACGCGCCGGCATACGCACACACACTTGTTCAAAAAAACTGCCTACTCTATATTGATGCTTGGTACGGCACACACTTATGAGTTATTGCGAGGCTGGCACTTATACTCAGTTGTCCGGTAGCAAAAAACACCAGGGTGTCAAAATCACCCTACATTTACCCGGTCCACCTTGAGTGCCGGTGGACTCTTGCAGTTCTCTGATAGGTACATAACCCCGTCCCCATGTAAGCGATAAACAAAATTCGTCATATCTTTAAATTCATTTAAGAGATAGATAATATATAATATTTTCATAATGGAGTCAGCCAATTAAATATCTAACTGGTTTCAATCCATATACTAAAATATTGTAACCCCGAAACAATTTATTGAAATTATTGCTCATAAATACATTTCCAGGCAAGAACAAACAGGTACAGGTTTTCCAGGTTGGTAAAACTGTCATTAATTATGATGCCCATGTTTGTTTAGTCGTCGGCGACTTTTTATGAGTGAAAATTGATCAACGTGTTTAAGTAAAGTTTAGTGTTGCGAACGATACATTGACTAATAAAAAAACTGCTGTCAAAATCGCGCACTTACGAGTTGTATAAAACTTTAAAGGATGGTCGGTTGACGAAGACATGCCTCGTTCTGAACGGCCTTCACCGAGCGTGACCGACAATATGTGATCTTGCGACAATTTTGTATGTAACGCGTTGCTGCAAAAATTGAATTTCCTTCAAAACATGTAGCGGAAGCATGTAGCTTCAACAAGCCAATACGAACCCAACTTCATGGAACGCATAATTTCTGGCGACGAGACTTGGGTGTTCGAGAACGACACAGTTACGACCCAACAATCATCCCGAATGGCAGTCGAAAGATGCCCCCAAAATCATATTGGAGAAAAGGGCAAACTCTACTATTATGTACTACACCAAGATCGCATCGAGTTTGTTCAAAAGTTTTTATTGTTTGCTCTCAGTGCTACTAAAGGCATAAAACGACCTACACAAAGACAAGTTCCAATCAAAGGTGCAAACAACGTATGGTGCAGATCAGATGCCACCAAATCTGAAGCCTTTGCTACGCACTTAAGGTCACAGTTTCAACCTTTTGACACTGCAAAAACTGCTGAAATATCTGAAGTGGAGGACTTCCTAGAAGCTCCGTGCCAAATGGACTCGCCTATACCTCATGTGACTCCTCAAGAGGTTCTTAAGCAAATAGAAGCTCTTAATACTACAAAATCGCCTGGCTTCGACAGTTTTGACGGCAGAGTAGTTAAAGCGCTTCCAAAAAAAGGCATACTGTTCCTAGCAATGATTTTTAATGTAATTATTCGCATCTACCACTTCCCTTTACAATGGAAGTTTAGTGAGATTGTGATGATACCTAGATCTGGGAAACCTGAAGAACTTATCACGTCATATCGTCCCATAAGCCTGCTGCCAGTTTTCTCCAAAGTATTTAAAATATTACTAATTGGTAGAGTACTGCCGCTCTTGGATAGACGCAAAATTATCCCAGAGCACCAATTTGGATTTAGGTTTAAGCATGGATGTCCGAAACAATGCCATAGAGTGGTCAACACAATCATTGAAGTCCAAGAACACCGACATTGCTGCTCTGCTGTCTTCCTAGATGTCAAACAAGCTTTTGGGTCTGGCATAAAGGACTTCTTTATAAGATAAAAATACCTCCCTGCGACATACTTCTTGATTTTAAAATCGTATCTGAGTAACAGAGCATACCGAGTTGTGGCTAGAGATGAAGCATCTGACATTTACTTTATCAACGCTAGAGTTCGATAGGGTAGTGTGTTAGGTCTTATTCTGTCCACTCTGTACACATCAGACATGCCGACTCCCACTGACATAAACACACAGATCCTGTATGTATGCTGATGACATAGCCATTCTTACAAGCGACTCCGACAAGGCCGCTGCGTCACTCCCCACGCAAAACTATCTAAATTAGCATTAGCGGACTGGTCCGAAAGATAAAATATTCTTATAAATAACGAAAAATCAGCACATATGACATTTGAAAAAAAAAAGAGGCAACTGTCCTCCTGCAGTAAGATTTAACAACCAGATAATAATACCAGAAGTCACAGTTGTCAAGTACCTCGGAATGCATTTAGATAGAGGACTCATATGGAACAAGCACATAACCGCTAAAGTAAAACATTGCAAGCTGAACATTCGAAAAGTATACTGGCTATTGAATAGACGAAGTCAGCTTAACCCTTCGAACAAGTTGCTGCTTTACAAATCGATGATAGTTCCGGTGTGTGGCTGAAAAGTCTACAGACCATGCTAAACCAAGCATTACGAATGATATGTAATGTACCATGGTACGTTCGCAACAGTGTCCTACACAGAGATTTCGAATTGAAAACTATAATTGAACAAGTACGCGAGGTTAGTAAAAAATACATTGATCGCCTCCATAATCATCCTAATTGTCTAGCTATCCAGTTGCTTTACAATAGCGCAGTACTGTGAAGTCTAAAAAGAAGACACCCCCTCGATCTTCCAGAAAGATAACAAGAGCAAGCACACTTTACTAAGATAACATTCCAGCTCACAGCATTTCCCCATATGCAGAAATTTTTAACTTTAATGATATCATATTTGTTACGCATTTTAATTTAATTCCTATAATGTAAATGTATACATTATGCTATACTAGCCATGCTAGCCATTGTATATATTATTATCATTATTATTATCAACAGTTTACTTACAATGTAAAATTATAAATAAACTTAAAGCTATGACAAAATTCGTCATATCTTTCAATCCATTTGAGGTGCAGAGATGAAATTTGGAATACATGTTAATGGGACAAAATCGGAGGGGCGATACCATGAGCCCCATGTAAGCGATTAATTAAATTTTGTCAAACCTTCTAATCCATTTGTAGTACAGAGCTGAAGTTAAATATACACGTAAGATCCATTGCACAAGTGTTAAAAGTAAGGCGTGGGTTAAGCTAGTTAATTTATAAATTAAAGGAAAATTATTATTTTATTTGTAATTTTAAGTCTCTTCAAAAAGCAAAAGGTTGGAACAAAAGTCATAGGTCACGGCATTTGAAAGGTGTAAGTGTCTAGTACTTCGCTCTTTTAACAGTATTGCGCTTGGACAATTCAGTTGTGAGCTACAGCGCGTGGAACATGGAGGTCTCGAGGGAAAAAATTCGCCATACTTTAAATTTTTACTACCTGAAAGGCAAAAACTCATCGCAAGCGGCCAAAAAAAAGTTGTGATGTTTACGGGTTCAATTCGCGTAGCACAACAGTGGTTCACTTAATTACGTTATAGTATGGAGGAAGTGGAAGATGCACCACGCTCCGGAAGACCTGTCGTCGAAGAAGTCGATAAAATCAAGGAAGTGATCAATATAGACCGCAATAGTACCAGCCGTACCATCGCTCGGCAGCCGAATATCAGTCATATGACCGTTCAAAGGCATTTAAAGAAGCTTGGCTACACAAAAAACTATATTTGGGTGTCACACTGAAATCAAAAAACCTCATGATCCAAATTTCTATCTGCGAACCGCTGCTGAATTTCAATAAAATCGAACCGTTTCTGAAGCGAATGGTCACTTACAACGTGAAGCGCGAACGGTCGTGGGTGAAGGGTGGCGAATTGGTTCAAACGGTTGCCAAGCCCGAATTGAGGGTCACGAAGGTTTCGCTGATGTTTGGTGGGATTAACAGGGAATCCTCTACTATGAGTTTGATGCAAAGTTGTTCTAAATTTACCCACTCATCATCTGGTAAAATAATATGATATTCCTTGTAGTTACAAAGATATGACGAGTTACATTTTATCGTATGTGCAATGCCGATTTTCTTTAAAGCAAAATAATCGTATGCGCCATACAAAATTATTCCTCTACAATCACTGTAATGAAATATTACCAAACAAAATAAAATATTTACGAACAATGTGAATAAGTCGACGGAAAAGTTTCAACTCCATATCAGAGATAAAGATGAGAGCAAATCTCTTATCATAAAAGATCAGATGGAAAGTAAAATTAAATCAAATTATTGTATGTGCTAGTTTTGATCTGCAGAAAGTTTTAAATGCTTCTATCCGTAAAAATATTACCCTTTTTTACTCTTTAAAATATGCGTACTATAATTTTAGCTTATTTGAAAATGGTGCCAGAAATGGCTACTGTTTTTAATAAGGCGAGCAAGAGGGTAAATGAGAATGCATTAAAATATCTTCGGCCCTCTATAAATATCTTAATATTGTAGATAGAAGAGCATCAGTTGACAAAAAAAACCTATATTGCTACAGTTAGGATGGCTAAAATCGCAACGAATCTGCTCTAGCAAATTTTGTCACACCATGAAGCCCGTACATTCGGTACATTTCAATCATTTGGGGCTCCAACTGAATGACTCAAAATTATACGAAATGCCCGCACCAATCCATCAGGATACTTTGTGGAAATGAATCAAAAATTTTCAAAATTTGAGGAAATTGGCAGAGTTGACTTTATAAAATATGGATATTTTTTTTTTCTAACATTCAAATCTATATATACAAAAATGAATCTTGTATATATCTATCTATCTATGTACATATGTATGTATGTTCCTTATAGGAAGAAAAACCATCCAACCGATTGAGCTGAAATTCACAGACGATCTTCAGTTCATTCAGGAGAGTGTTCGAGTAAAGTTTTGTCAAAATCGGAGGGGCTATGTCCCACCACCATACAAGTGATAAACAAATTCAACATATCTTTCCATCCATTTGAGGTACGGGGATGTTTGGTCCAAATCAGAGGGGGCTATGACGAATTAAATGAATTTAACTTTAATTATAGTCCTGAATTATTATATAAAAACAAAAAAATTTAATGACCTAAAAAATCTATGCAAAAAGTATCTCAAATAAATAGCATGTAGTGTACCTTAATTTAACACATTCAATCATATAAAAGATGTTTTAAATGCATCCGATCAAGAATAAGTCTTAATGAGAACAAAAAAAAAACAAATTACTATATAAAGCTAAAGTCTTATAAATATGTACATATCTTTTTTCATAAGTTAAAATCAACTTTTTATTCGCATTTTATCTTTTTAACTGGTTATCGTAAGTGCCAAAATTAATACATTGCTCAAAACTTTGCACGCAAATTGATCGTATGTTGATCTGTTGGTTGACTATTGTTGTACATATAAAATTTTAAAGAAATGTCTCAAGCCAATTTGGAAGAAACCAGAGAAAACGCTCTTCTGTAAATTATAATGTTTACACTCAAACTGTTTTTAATGAACAGAAATATGTTAGTGCAAAAAACTCAAAAGAAAACAGAAAAGAAGAGAGAGCCACACATCAAAAAACACAGAGGAATCAGTTGAGATTGAGAGAAACCGGTTTTTTTAGTAGGACCAAATATTTAATATACTTCACACAAATGTCTACATTCAATTCCTGCTTTTAAATTATTACAGAATTTAAACTATGCGTAGACTGATACAGTGCCTGCATATGCCCTGCGTAGCATTTCGACGTCATGAACTAACAATTACAGTAAATTTGTATCTTTATAAATACTTCATAAACTCTATGAGCACAAGATAAAATATGGTGTAAAGAAAGTTTCTTTGGCGAGGTCTATTGAATGCCAATATACAAACAAGTAAGGAAATACAGTCGGGCGTAACCGACTGTAGAGGCCCTGTACCAGTTCAGGTCGCCTAACAAACATATTAAATGTTTCCCGAGCTTATGACCAAACACATGACCACTTCTCACTGCGCGAATATGAATGAAAAGAAAAGGGGGGTTGTTCAAATTCAATTGCTTATAAAATCGCCATTTATTATCCGATTTTGATGAACTTTTTGGATTTTTGCTTAGAGAGACGTTATCTCTATATTAGTACACTCAATTTTTTTTGTGCCGAAGAAATTTTCACCCTAAGGGGTGATTTTATGGGGAAGGGGGGAGGGGCAAAATTTCAAAATAAACTTGTGAAATTCCGGAGCAATCCTAGTCGAATGCAAAAAACACGAAGTCTCTATCTATTACCGTTTCCGAGATCCTTTCGTTCATACAGACGGACGGACGGACGGACAGACGGACATGGCTATATCGACTCCTCTTTCATTCCTGACCATAATGGTGGTAACTTTGGGGGGTCTCCGACCATTATTTCTACCTGTTACATACATTTGCACAAACCCAATAGGCTCTTGTACCTTCGGTACAGGGCCTAAAAATTAAAGATTCAGAAGCAAACTTTTACTTCTGTAAAACAAACCACAGATAACTACAACTAGATGTGCACCTTAGTACAAATAAAACAAATCATAATAATTTTAAGTATATGCCCTCCATTTTAAATAGTCACGCATACTTTGAAGATTTTCATTAGACACGACACGAAGCTAGGATGATAGAATTTTTGTTGCTTGTTGCCATGTACATATACCAATTCTCAGTTTTTTTTTAAGAAACAATTTTATTAATGTTGATTCCTAACATAATATTCCATGTAGGCCAAGATAAAACCACAAGAAGGAAAAGGAATCTCATAGTTGAAAATACAACCGGGCATAACGGATTGTAAGAGGCCCTGTACCAGTACAGGTCGTGGTTCAAATCAGTATCCAGAGAACACGACGTGGAAGCCAATCCTGTGACAATGGCGTCTAAAAAAAACCTCCAAGCCGACTTGAGAATATTTAAAAAAAATATCTCCTAGTTCAACGAAAAAAAAGTACAAAACAAAAAGGTTCTGACGAAAAGTATTTTACTCCTCCTACTTTTCACTGTATGAATAAGTGCCTTATAAAACTTTTTTTATGTATGAAAAGAAAAATAGATTGCTTTAAACGGCGGCACGATCCAAGCGAATGAAGCCGAGGAATTAGCAAAGAAATCGAGTAGGGCGCGGAATCAAATAGTTTTTAAAATTAAATTATGTTTTTATTATTAGCTTAATGCAACATACATACATACCTGACTGTTTTAATACTATCCTAAAAAAATCAAATATGTACCTATTGGCTTCTTTAAATTGAACAAGCGAAACCAGCTTGCGTTGCTACGCTCGCTTTTTGTCCTCCTTTTTTAAAGGCGAAGTATCGATGAGAGAAAAATTTGCAAGTCTAATTTTAGAATATTTGATTTATCATGACATGCTACGATGACTCAATAAAATATCTTTTACTGATCCCATTAACTTTTATACCAAAATCTATTCAGAGATATGTTGAATTTGGGGAGGAGCATCGCCCCCTCCGATTTTGACGAAGCCTAAAAGGATTACTTCTCACAGCCCCATTTACAAATTTCATTCCTGTAATTCAAATCGATGTAAAAGTACTTTGACTTTTGTTTAAAAAGTATAAGGGGGTGGGGCATCACCCCTTCGATTTGGACCAAACTTAACAGAAATACTTCTTACGATCCTATTAACCTGTGTACCACTTTATGGTATTTTATGATGTTTCCTTGAATGCATACAAACATACTGATGCTAGCCTATAATTTAATTGTAATAAATACTGATGCAGTAATTGGATAAGCTTTATTATATACATTTTTAATTTTGTAAGCAAATTTTATAAATATATATATATATATATATGAAGCCGTTATCAACTAACTGTTTTGTGAGTAAATTTTATAATTTCATATTCAATACCGTTATCAATTAACCGTTCACAAAGAAACGACGAAATTCATCTTTGTGTATTGTTACTAGGTTCAGAATGGGAGGTGTGGTACATTGCTCTTACATATATTGAAAGAGAATTGGTTGTAGTCTCTAAATTTAAGGGATAAAGTAAATAAAAAAAACAACTATATTTTGATTTTTTCAATTTCGATTTTTTGAAAAGATATCATTTACATCCTACCGTTTTAAGTTTTTAAGGTCAAATAAAATTTATTTTTCGTAAAGTTTTCAGAAATGTTATTTTAAACATAATTATTAAATGTTTCGAAAATACGAAAAACAACTGTTCTTCTAAATGCAGAACATTTAAAAACTGCCAGATGTGCTTCCTAAGTCCAGTGGACGTTTCACGGAAATGTGTTCAAATCAAAAGTTAAGCCTAAATCCATAAAAGCCCGCCAACGTGCAATTAAATTAACAATGATAAAAAATACGTCTTCGGTTTTCCAAGGCAGCTAACCATTTAAGTGTGCGTGGCAAACCAACAAAAGCATCTTGAACGTATTTCGACCCTATGTAGTCTTCATATTTAGTAAGATTAAATGCAAACGGATTAGATTCAATAATCATGCAAATATACAAACAGGTAGACATGGCTAGAGTGACTAGTGGAAAATAAATATATATTATAGGATCATTGATGCCTTATTTGTAGAAACTATATAGGACAATGAATAAGCACTATTTGTGAGAAGTATAAACTATTATTTTTAACTATGTGAAATTCACTTCTTTACAAATATTGTTACTTCATTCATATTTTCTAGGTGGTAATGAGATCCAAACATAGAAACCACTTCGACCTAGAGAGTTTTGAGATGTTGCGGTGTTAATTTTTCGACATAACAAAAAGCCAGTATGGCGGCTTTGTGAAATGTTAGTTTCGATTTGCGGCTTTTGAAGTTTGCCAGATTTATTTTAACTTATCTAAATAGTCAGCAATGATGCTAATTTTATAAAATCGTGTTTCATATGCTATCGAACACCTAACTGCCGGTCAAAATATAATACATTTCGCTCGCAATGGATGTCGTAAAAATTAAGATATAATTTAGTCGCGTTATATTAGTTTAGATATCCCCCACATATTAAATAAAATCATTGAAATATATTGTTCAAAACGATTTATGTCTATCAGTTTCTACAAAATAACACACTTCTGTAAGTGTTGCATGTAAGAAACATTTTCTTTAGATTAATATTATCAACTATTTTTACTTTTGTGAACCTTTAACAATTTAATCACGTTACGTTGCCGAAATATATTTTGTATAGATTCAAACAGTATACACAAGTTTTACCGCGGAAAAATGTATAATTAAATTTCTTGGTTTGTTAAAACATCAAGTTACAGCTTACATATGCACATACCTTTTAGTTAAATTATTGTGGTTTGCTGACATTTTTTCCGTCATCATTATCTTGGTTGTAGCAGACTTTAATTGCTTCTAGCGCCAATATTAGGATTTGTAAAAGAATGAGTTCCTAATCATTATATGAAATATAAAACAAAATAATACTTGTAGTTGCACCTTGGTTCATTAAAGTCTAAAACATTAATTTTTTAGCTTAAAACTTATTAACTGTTAAATGAAGATAATTGAACAATAAAATTATTAAAGATACCTCGAGAACTATGAAAACATATATTGAAAATCGGTTTTTTTGCAATGCAATAATAATAACAGCACTAATATCACAATCTCAATATAGCCAACCTAAATGACGCAAACACATCAAGCCTTACAACTTACTCTAAGTAATACCAACCAATCATTCTTGTAAAATAAACAACACTCTGAAAGAGAAACACATCTGAAGAGAACTTTGGATATAGTAGACAAAAACATCTTACATTTACGGTACATTAAATAGCAACCCAAATATTATAGCAATAATGTTATCACTCCATAAATTCCACACAGGGAGCACTATCACGCTTTATTATTTGTTTGTTACATTACATATTTAATTAATTGCAAGTCACATTCGTTATAGTTCATTAATTTTTCGGGAAAACTGTTGAGCTATACATAACTTTTTGAATGTTAATTTTACAACTGTATAAATTTTTCAAATTTTTGTGTAAGCGTCTTTTTTTCAATTATTTTGTTTTTCTTGATTACTGCATTACAATATGGTTATTATTACTCATTCTATTTTTCAAATGTGTTTTTTCATTATTACTATTAGTGTTTCAGTAACGCCAAAAATTGGAAATTGCTCAGCGTTGGCAGTTTTTCTTTATTGAAGTGAAAAGTTCTATACGGAGACTAAATTTGAACTTTTAATGGTCAATAAAGGGATATCGATCAATGGGAGGAACGTTGAGTGAACAGAATGGAAGAGAAGTCGAAATGCTCGCGTTTCAAGCCTAACATGTGCTTATGCATGAGAAATTCTATTGTTGTTGTCGCTGTTGTTTAATTTTTTTGTGCATGGTGAAACGAAATTCAAGAGAGTAAAAGCATTGGCTTGTGAGTCTGAAGCATAGAGAATAAGTGAGTAAGAGAAGGATGCTATTATTGTTGTTGGTGTTGTTTGTTTTTTTTTTTCTCCTACTTTTTTCTTATTTATTGCATCTCCTTTTCTTAGAACTAACAATAATTAACAATAAATTCTTAAATCTAAACTTATAATATGTACTAGCCATCCAGATGGAGGCTAGTAATTTACAGCGGCTCTAAGAACTTAACACTGAGCTTGGGAGGTCATTTCTCCTGAGTCGCGTTGTGTTATTTGAGCGAGTTGAGCGAGAGCTCTTGCGAGCGGGTTTGGGTGATAGACGAGTTTTTGAGAATAGTTTCGTTTTGTTCGAGCAATTTTAGACTGCACAGTTGGGATATTCAGATCTCTGTGAATACAATAGTTTCGAATGTACCATGGTGCACCAGTTATTGTTCTAAGAATTTTAGATTGAGTTCTTTGAATTATTTCCACATTGCTGGCGCTTGCATTGCCCCATAGCTGGGATCCGTATGTCCAAATAGGCTTTATTACTGTGTTATAAAGCAACACCTTGTAATCCAGATTTAAGGGTGATCGTAAATTAATAAGCCAGTGTAGGGAGTTGGCCTTCAGCTTAATTTGTGTTTTCTTCGCTTCAATGTGTTTACGGTATGTGAGTCGTCTTTCGAGATGAATGCCGAGATGCATGACCTCATTGGCCTGTGGGATCGTAATATTGTTCAGAGTTAGTGTAGGGCAAGTACCTCTATTGAGCGTGAATGCAACGTGTTTACTTTTTTGTTCATTGACTTTTATCCGCCAGTTGCCCAGCCACTCATCGAGATGGGTGAGGTGATCTGCAAGTCGATTTGGTGCTTGTATTGGGCATCGGGACCTGCTTAATATTGCAGTATCGTCAGCAAATGCTGATGTTATGAGGTTGTGGTTGATTGGGATATCTGATGTGTATAGCATGGGGCCGAGTACGCTACCTTGGGGCACAACGAAGGTTCTTTCGCTGAGATAGGACTCAAGAACCTTCTGAGTATTTTGTGGAAGCAACACATTAGTTTTGTACTTAAGCCCCTCGAGCCAAACTCGATCAAACTCTTGGGCAATATCGAGAAAGATTGGGAAGCAGTATTCACGGTGCTCAAACGCAGTTCGAATCTCTGAGGTAATACGATTGACTTGTTCAATGGTGCCATGCTTTTCGCGAAAACCGAATTGATGGGTAGGGATGATATTTTGAGTGTACTGGCTTATTTTTGTGAGAAAAATCTTTTCAAAGAGCTTGGACAGACATGATAGAAGACCTATGGGTCTATATGATGCCGCCTGAGTTTTATCCTTACCGGGCTTCGGGATCATGACAATGATTGATTTTTTCCACTGGGTGGGGAAATAACCACTTTTTAGAATGGCATTGAACAGTTTAGTAATATGATTAATAGCTGGACTGGGGAGTTCCACGATCATTTTTGGAGAAATAAGATCATGACCTGCAGCCTTTTTTGGGTTTAGCCGATTTTTTATGATGTTTTTTACTTCAAGTGTGTGTATTCGGAGGGGTGCTGAATAGTTCCTATCCGGATATGGAGGAAAAGCGAAACCGTTTGTCAACGGGTTTGGCTGAAATGCATTTTTAAGATGTGCTGCAAAAATGTTAGCCTTTTCTTCATCACTGCGTGCCCATTTGCCAGTATTATCTCTAATGGGTTTAGATACCTCAGCGGGTGGCTGAATAGTAGCCGAGCTTTCCATAGCTAATCTTCAAATTTGAGGGCCGTGGTCAGCTCACAAGTAGCTGTTTTCAGCCTTAATTTTGCAGCTAGAGATCTCAAGTTTTGCCATTCTCTTCTTAGGCGGCGTTTTTTTGCAACCAAATGTTCAATGTGACTATTTGTTATGCTATGATTTGTCATTGGAGGTGACTTAATATGTGGTTTAGCTGCAGCAGCGAGAATTGAGTTAAATGCACTGACAGAGTTGTCTATATCCATTTCGCAGTTGATTCCAGGGTTGAGTTCAATGTGGCTGCTTATATATTTTTTGTATTTAAGCCAATTCGTATTGTAAGCGGTGAGAAAACTGGGATTTCGTTTGTATTGTGGGTATTCCAATAGATTAAAAATTATGGGAGAGTGATCCGATGACAGATCTGCGAGTGATTCTACAGAAATTAATCTGGTTGAGATTTTTCGTGTAATTGCAAAGTCTATAAGATCCGATATTTTCATCGGATCTGTTGACCAGTATGTGGGACTGCATGGTGAGACATAGTCCAGCTTGTTTTGAGTGTTTATTAGTGCTTTATAGAGCTGTTTCCCTTTGGGATTTGAAAGCCGTGATCCCCAATGGGTATGCTTCGCGTTATAATCTCCTGCAGCTAAGAAGCGATCACCCAATGTGTTAAAAAAGTCTATGAACCGTTTTTCGGTTACAGTAAAACGAGGGGGGCAATAAATTGCCGATAATGTGAGATTGCCAAATTTTGATTGCACATTTATCGAAGTGGCTTGGAGGTAATTGGTTGAGAATCCCTGTAGAGAATAGTGTTTTATTCTACTTCTAATGAGTATGCCAGTTCCTCCATGGGCTTTTCCGTCTGGGTGGGTTGTGGCGTAGAATGTGTAACCGGGAACTAGGAAATTGTATTTATTTTTAAGGTGTGTTTCTGCGAGAAGCATAACGTCTACGTCTCGTTCCTTTAGATATATTGAGAGTTTGTGCTTGTGCCGAGAAACACCATTGGCATTCCAGAGGCATATATTTAAAGTGCTCATTTTTGGCTTTGTTGGGTTACGAGCATTTGTATGAGTGTGTTTTGATTTTGCATTAGTTGTTGCATAGTGTTTTGCAAAAATGCCATGAATTGCATCATGCTTTGCTGCATTAATGCAATCATAGCTTCCATGCTATTTTGGGGTATGATCTGTGACGGGTTTTGTGCTGGAACGTCGATGGGAACCTTATGCGGCACGGCTTGTGAGTTTAGATTTTGTGTGGTGTTGTTTAGTCCTGATTTCATTGCATTTGCAAAGGACACACCGGGTTTAGTTGTGTCTAGGGTATAGGTCTGCGGGGTGCGTATTATTATCTCTTCGGGGCGAGTGCGGGTTGAAGCGATTCGCTGATTCAGGCGGCTTTTCAGTTTCTTATAAACTGGGCAGCCCCTGTAATTAGCCGTGTGGTTACCACCGCAGTTTGCTGCATTTTTTTGCATTTGGGTCTGTTTTATTTGCGGGACATGAAGCAGTGTCATGGAGATCTCCGCAGGCAACGCATATAGAACGTAGGGAGCAATACGTTTTTGTATGGCCAAACTCTTGGCAGTTAGTGCATTGAACCGGGTTGTTACGTTTGTGAGGCTCTTCGACAGTTATTCTGCGGTGGAGCAGATATTGTAGGGTGTATAGTTTTGCTCTGTGTAAATTTGTAGCTTAATTTCGTGCAGATTTCCCCTTTTAAGCGATGAAATATGAAAATTGCCATTTCCAATAAGTTGCACTACGTTTTTCACAAGGCTATTCAAGTTTTTTTCTCGAACATATATTGGCGGGGGTTTGGTGCAGACTTTTGGGACAACTCCATCAGCGTTGTTTAATACACTATTTTCATTTTCGCTTAAGATGGAAAATCTGTTGCCTGCAAGAGGCGTTTGGGTCGCACTTTTATCGTCGTTACGATTGATCTTGGGCTTATTACCACTTTTAGAGTTAGGGCTTAGTTTACGCTTAATTTGTATATAGCGGTCTAAGCCTGTCAGCACTGCTGAACGATTTGAGAAGGTTTGCTTTTTTTTTGCATTATGCTTTGCGCTAACGGGACGTTCATGTTGTTGTTATTATTTGCTACCACAGCAGAAGAGACAGCAGGCGCTTGCAAGAGACATGCTGTTGTTGTAGTAGCATTGTTTGAATGCGTTATTGTGGTTGTTGTTGCACTGGAAGAGCATACGTACGTAACAGTTTGTGTACTGGTTGCGGGTGGGAAAGTGGTTGGGGAAAAGTTATTAGTTTTAAGAGTAGGTGTTGGGCATTGTGCGGACCAAGAGAGTGGTAGTGTTTGCTCTTGCATTGGCATTGTTAGCGAGATTGGTCGCGGCTGAAGTAAATTAAACGAGTGGTTGTTTATGTTTGTACTTACTGCGCTTTTACCTAGCATATCTTCAGTACCTTGCGTTTTGGGTGGGCAGTTGATCGCCGGGGAACAAGACCTTGCTCTTACCTTTTGATCAGCAGAGAGTGTATTGGATTCGTTGAGTGGGGGAGCGGTGTCGACAAATGTAAAGTAGGCATTTCGTCTACTCACATCTTTTACAGTTTGTTTAGACTATGCGTCTTTTTCGCGCATTACTTGTTTTTTTTTTTTTTTTTAATTTGTTATTTTAATAAACAAAAAAATGTAACATAAATACATACAAAAGAGAAAAATTAAAACGCGAAAAGATGTGTTAAGCGTTTAGTTAATTTTCGTGTTTTGCACTGACACTTAGACTCTTTTTAGAACTATTTTCATATACTTTTTTGTTGATAAAAAAAAAAAAAACAAAGAAAATAATATCTGAGCAGAGCTCAGTGAATGCACAACCGGTCGCGTCGAGAGGCAATCGGCTAACCAGCATTTGGTTTTGAGCATGGGGAAATAGCAATATTGAGATAAGCATAGTGAAATACTTACAATTATGGATATCTTCTCTCTTATAACCGATGAGAGCGTTACATTGCAATAGAAGTGAGAGAGAAAGGTATATAGCAAATAGATAATTTTCTGTACCGTTCTTTCTCTTCTTTTTTATATATTTGCTAATATATATTCGTGTATATAGTTTGTGGAATAAAATTATATCAAAGAAAAATTGTATTAATGTCAAATGGTCCGACAAAATCAATGACAAACCATGAGGCAACGGTAGACGTTATATTAACACGCTTTTTATTTATACACTGTAGACACACGACTATATGTATCTAATTTTAGTTATCATAATATTATGTCGTTGCCCCACCCCCCATATAAGAGACAATCAAAATTTGTCATATCTTTGCATCCATTTAAGGTACATAGATGAAATTTGGTATACATGTTAAGAGGATGAGGAGAAGTCAACTTGTTAAGTTTGGACAAAATCAGAGGGGGCGTTGCCCCACCGCCCATATAAGCGATAATCAAAATTTGTCATATCTTTGCATCCATTTAAGGTACAGAGATGAAATTTGGAATACATGTTAAGAGGATGGGGAGAAGTCAACCTGTTAAGTTTAGACAAAATCGTAGGGGGTGTTGCCCCACCACCCATATAAGCGACAATCAAAATTTGTCAAATCTTTGCATCCATTTAAGGTATAGAAATGAAATGTGGTATACATGTTAAGAGGATGAGGAGAAGTCAACCTGTTAAGATTGGACAAAATCGGAGGGGGCGTTGCCCCACCATCAATTTAAGGTACAGAAATAAAATTTGGTATACATGTTAAGAGGATGAGGAGAAGTCAACCTGTTAAGTTTGGACAAAAGTGGTCAGGGCCGATTTATATATTATAAATTTTTTTTTTTTTTTTAAAATTTGGAGACATGTGGAATAAAGACCGCAGGACAAAATCAAAAGTTATCCAAAAAAAATGCGGATTAGTTTGCACAAAATGAGTGTATGTATATCATTCAGTCGACAATCATCAGCCTTAAATCAAGATCGAGGATGACCTAGGACGCTCAGAAAAAATTAAGTGGTGACGGATAGCAGATTTAGCAGAACTGGATGTGTCTGCTGCTGATGCTTTTGGCTTATAGTCAACCGAATCCGTCAATCTTTCCAGCAAAGGAATGTGATGTGATTTGATTTGGGCTTCGTTGGCAGCTCTGGGCAGAGCGAATGTAAGCAGAAATTTTAAAATAATAGTTTAGAAGACCGTTATATGTCCCGTTATATACCCCTCTCCAAATAATAACAAATTGCAACAATGTTCCGTTAAATCTTCGACCTTCTTTCACCCGCTATTGCCGCCCTATTCTTTTTCAACTGACCATCGCCGAAGCGTTATATTTCAGAAACAAAATTCAAGAGATAAGTTCCAAACAAATTTCAATTTGATATCACTACTTGATTCCATGTAAGACCGACCACAGAGCCATGTTTACCCCTAAACACCGAAGTAATATTCGAAGTTTTGAAAATGTGGTTTTTATTATTTCACTGTTTTGTCTCTAGAAATCGATAGATAACGAAATCCTAAAAAGTGATATTTTATTCATACAGAATATACTTTGTCTCCTCTACTTGGAACTTCACACAGGCGACCGTTGTGGTAACTATGCCAGTATGCTCGACATAAAGGTGTAACATCGTTAGTTATGTTGAGTACACAATCTGGTTGAGTACCTCTGCAATCAGGGATTAATGAAACGATGAATACTCTTACCCACAAGCTTATAAGATGCAAGAAGAATAAGTGAAAAAGTCATGTCTCCGACCATTATTTCTACCTGTTACATACATTTGCAAAAAACCAATAGCCTCTTGTAACTTCGGTACAGGGCCTAAAAATTAAGGATAAACTTTTATTGAGAAAATAGAGTCTCAAAAATTAATTTCTTTTTCTTTTATTCGTTGAGAAAGGAGAATATCAGGGCTTGTTAATAATATTATGGAACACTTAAAGGTGAGACTCATTACTCTGTTTCTTTTGTGACATTACGGTGCCTACCAAAAGTAGAAACATTTCTCGCTATTTTTTAAAAAAGTTTTGGGATTTATTGTCTACATTTAGTTGCACTGCTCCCGTTCTAAGCTGTACAAATAAATTATGTTTTTATTATTTTCTGATTATTATCATTTCAAATATGTCCTGCTATGATCCTCGCAGAGATAAAAGTAGTTATATCTATGTGTTCAGGCATGAAGCCTAAACATGTGATATGAGGCAAAACTCTCAAAGACGTCAGATAAGACCAACGCACACACAGTGCAGTTCGCCGCACGCATTAGAGCTGCACTTGATAAGTGCAGCGTGTGTATTTATAATCGTAGTCTTTTTAATAGCTCCATCTAAGCTTTGTTATGTAACACTTGACAAGTGCAGCGACTTAATTTATGATCCACATCGGTTTTAATAGCTTTTTGTCCGCGGTGGTTTAATAGTTTCTGCTACGCGTCTTTTTACATTATAAATAGTTCAGATTACGCTGAGTCCTACAAGCTCAGCGATAGCAATTTAATAGTTTAAGAAAAGAATAAGTTTTATGAATAAAAATGGAGCCGCTCGCTAGAGCGGCTCAGTAGTAAATGAACACTCACCAATGAAGGAACGAGGAAATGTAAGGAACGACTTGCATCTTATTGAGTTCTACATTTTAATGGTCCTTCGAAACGGATCTCGGTTTGACAAAAAGAAAAATATTAAATGATTTTTTTTTGGTTCTATCGATTTAAAAACTACAGAGAGTCTACAATGTCATCTTAAATACCTGATGATCAAAAAGTAGACAAGGTAGTTGCAAGGACAGCCTAATAAAATTAGAGATCAACTACGAAAAATATGCATCTGATGAGATAGATATTCTCAAAGCTGAAGTCGCTGGCCTTGAGGTGCTCATTGATAAAAGCATCCAAGAGCAAGAGGAAAAATGGCCAAAGCTACGACCACAGCTGGAGAAAATTTCAATCAGGAAAGTTGCATTCCCTGAAGAGAAATATGTCGAACTGCGACGCATCAATAATGAGCTCGAGCCGCGTCTGAAAAAGAAAGAAGAAGATCACGCAAGGCTTCGAGATGAGCTCAAGAAAATTACTTTAGCTCCCAGCAGGGAAGATTTCGGTCCCAGTAGGGAAGAAGAGGAGGAACAGGCAAGGCTAAGAGATGAGCTAAAGAGAATTACCTTTGGTCCCAGCAGGGAAGTAGAAGCAGAACAAGCAAGGCTACGTAAAGAGCTCAGCAAAATAACTTTGGATAAGAAAGAATTTGCGCCAACGCAACTGGAACCCACAAAAGGCGATACACCATGTACGACGCTCATACCTCAATTGTGTAATCAACTCAAAGATATCGAAACAGCGCACCCTTTGACTATGAATACACAACAGTCTTCCGAAACATTTGCTGGTGTCGGCATAAATTCTTGGCATCCGGCTTCCGACGAGCTATTATAATCAAAATATAACAACACCACCGAAAACATCACTTCACTAATATAAAAATGTGTCTCTTTGAATTTTGAGATTATCGATAAAAATCTGTTGAAAATGACACGTGCTGAATCTGGCGCACAGTCGGCAATTGAGAAGCAAACGCTGCAGTTCCGCAGCCAACCTACGCAAACTGCGACTATTTATTCCAAAAAATAGTAAATATTGCCCCGGGAAGTCCTCACTTTACCAAAGTGAGTAAATTTCCAAAAAAAAATAATGCAAGTCAGAGTAAGTAATGCAGCATACCATCATACTAACAAGAGTAAGATGGGATGGCTGAACTGGTGGTGGTTTGTAAAGCGCCTCAAGTCTACTACTTGCACCACCGAACGAAAGCAAAAATTTCTCTTCCAATTGTCCCGAAGAGGGCCACAACTGCTGCATCAAATAAGGAATCCTACACTTCCGTCGAAGCGTCGCAAGAAACCAACTAAGATGCAAGATGTTGGTGACGATTCGACCAAAACGAGTGATGCTGACGCTACTATTGCTGATGTGAGCAAGGAGAAGGTGCCGCAAGTGAAGATGCTGCTGCCCAAAAAAACATCTGTTTGCAAGCGTGATTCTCCGCCTGATCTCCAGGCTGATGTATTTGTTACTGGTAATCTCTGTTCCAATATAGACGAAGTTTTCTACAACACTGAAGTTGAAATTCTCCATCGTCACTGACCGTCCAAGACGTATTGACGGAGTGCGAGAAGACACCATGTATTTCGTCTTGTCCTCGTTCACCGCTAGACCCATGAGCCAAGACTGTTTTTCAATCTCGGAGAACGCCTTGCTGACTCGCCGTTCCTGCGTACCGATGATATCGATGTCATCGGCGTAAGCGAGCAGCATTACTTCTTTTGGAAGATCGAGCCCGACATACTCTGTATGTACGGGCATTGGCGTAGGATGTATTCCATCAGGAGATTGAAAAAATCGCACGACAGAGCATCGCCCTGCCTGAAACCTCTCTTGGTATCAAAGGGGTCGGAGAGGTTTTTCCCCACCCTGACCACGCTTTGTGTGTTAGATAGCGTCGCCATGCAAAGACGGACAATCTTTGCCGGGATACCTAGTGCAGACAGGGCGTCGAAAAACTTTGATCGTATCGGCGTGTCGAAAGCGGCTTTATAATCGACAAATAGATGGTGAGTGTCTTTGTTGAACTCACGGGTCTTTTCCAAGATGTAGCGTAATGTGAATATTTGGACACTGGTCGACCTTTTTGGTCTGAATCCACACTGATATCGTCCTATCAGTGAGTCGGTATATGGCTTCAACCTATTACACAATACGCTCGACATAGTCTTATATCCAATGGAAAGGAGACTTATTCTGCGGTAGTTGGTGCAAACAGCGGGGTCTCCTTTCTTAAAGATAGGACAGAGAACACTGAGATTCCAGTCATTGGGTATGCGTTCATCGGACCATATTTTGCATAAAAGTTGGTGCATACTCCTAACCAACTCTTCGCCGCCGGTCTTAAATAACTCAGCTGGCAGACCATCAGAGCCTGCCGCTTTGTTATTTTTCAGCTTTTTAATAACTGAATCGACCTCGTTATATTCCGGTGGCTCTACAATAGTACCATCATTAACTGGTGGTTCTGGTGTCATTTTTCTATCGGTGGTATTGTGCGCTTCTTCGCCTCCGAGTAGGTTGGAGAAATGACTCCTCCATAATCTCAGTGATTCCTGTTCATCCGTTACCAGATTTCCATTCTCATCCTTACAGAAAGTTACTCCGGGCTTAAAACCTTCAGTCAGACGCTTGACCTTTTGGTAGAATTTTCGAGCTTCATTTCTGTTACGTAACATCTCAACATCCTCAAACTCCCGCCTTTCTTGCTCCTTTTTCTTGCGTCTGAAAAGGCGTTTCTCCTCACTCCGTTTCTCTCGATATCGCTCTCTAACAGCTCGCGTTGCTCCCGACTGCAGAGTTCGCTGATAGGAAGCGTTCTTCTCTGCATTAGCATTGCGACACTCCGCGTCGTACCAAGAATTCTTCACAGGATTTGTATAACCAATGACATCCTTGGCAGCCGTATCCATGGAGCGGATTGTAAAAAACTTCGTCTATCTTGGAACAGAGATAACCAATAACAACAACGTCAGCCTGAAGATCAGGCGAAGAATCACGCTTGGAAACCGATGCTTTTTTTGGGCTGAGCAAGCAAATGAGAAGTAAAGCCCTCTCTCGAAAGACAAAAGTCAAGATCTATAAGACGCTGATACTCTCGGTCCTATTGTATGGCGCAGAGGCATGGACCGTGATTGAGTCGGACGAGCCATATAAGTAAGTTTATCGCCTGGATACATCGTCATAAGCCACTCCTTTTGTGAAGTTTTCTTTTTGCCTGAATAAGATTTATAAATTGTTCAGGGTAACAACTATTTCTTTTTATTTTAAGACTAGTGATTGACTGATTGACCAGACTTCATTCTCAACTTGAGTTGCATTATACATTTCGAATAATGTATCAATTGCATAAGAATAGTGAAGGTTCTTTATTAACTGGCGACTCACACAAAGTTAAATACAAAAGACAAAACAAATGAAAAAACGAAATTTGGTACAGCCTACTCTGAGGCTCCACAAAAAGTTAATAAACCCCCTTAAATATATGTGAATAATGTTGGCTAAATTTAAATCTTAAAAAAAAACGAGCAACCAATTAATATTTTCAAAGAAATATCATTACAATGCTACGCCAAGACCACCTTACTACCATACATTTAAAAGAGATGAAGATATGAACATGAGTCATTTTTAAAAATATTCATCCTTGCTGATATTAAAGAAATAGACCACACCGTCGGAAATACATAAAATGTTTTGGAAAGAACTAGAAAAATTTGTTTTCCTTTATTCTCGATCCATCTGAAAAGCGAAAATAATAACGAAGTGTATAAAAGGAGGGCTTGATTTACTTGTCAACAAATTATTTAGCACTTTTTTGCCAATTCGAATAGTTTAGACGATCTTTTACATATTGAAAAACCAGTCACAATTTATTGAAAATTTTATTAAAAGAAGATGAGTTGAATCCACGTCCTCACTGTCTGCAAACGAGTTATTTACCTTTTACATTAATTTTTCAACTAGTTCTTTTTAAGTGCGCTGCACACCAATAAACCACTATATGCTTATAAGTTAGTGGTGTGTTAGTATAAGTTAGTGATGTGCAAAAATTTGAAATTATAATGAAACAATTAATGCAATAAATGTCAGCCATTATAAATGTAATCACGCCCATCGTATTGAAACTCAGATTGTATTATGCATACGGGTTAATGCTACATGATCTGGAACCAAAGCTATTTTTTATGAAAATAGTGTTGATCAGAAACTTACAACAAAATAATTCTAAAGAAACACAGGATATGCTTTGCAAAATACAAATCAACCAGATGGAACCGGTCATAATAATTTAAAAAAATAAAATAAAATGCTTTAAATTGAAAATTGTAATAATGTAATTTCGAAAGTCCAAGAATGATTATTATTATTATTAGAAAGTATTGGATCACAATGGCAAATTATGTCCAACGTGTTAGACATAGCGACTTAGGCCTTAGGCTAATGTAAATATGTTCTAGTAGTTATGTTCTAGCTTATATTATGCTTATGCTACGACTATTATTACATTATTCATGTTGCTAAGTGCTTTATAGTGAAATATTTTGTTTTTTCTTATTTTAAATATTGTGGTAAAGCTTTATTGTTTTAAGGAATGAGATCATTTAAGAGAGGGAGTGGTATTAAAAGGCATGTTGTTTTATGGTTAAAGGGACTGTTGCATTTTTGGTAGATAGGAGATGGCCGAGGCGCATTTTAAAAAATGTAATTGCATCCAGCCGAATGGGGGGTTGTATATGGGGGTAATTATCTTTTATTGTGGTGCCGCTAGGATTGATTATTTTGTAGTGTTCTATTTTATTATGCCACAGCGTATTTTTGTATTTAAGAGTGATTTGCTTTAAATGTTTTCTTAGGTCGGAAGTACTATAGTTGCTTTCTTAAGTGAGGGGGAACTTTAGGACTTCTTTAGCTGCTTGGTTTTTTTTTTCGTTGCCAGCGATATTGCATTGACGGGTACCCAAATGAGAAGAATTTTGTTGTAGTTGGATTGCATTATTATTTGGGAGATTGGGATCGTTTGCTCAAGTGCACATTGTGTGAAAAGTTGTTGACTGCCATTCAATTGGGAATGACCAACAATGATTCTTGTGTCAAACGGTCGAAGCAACTCACACGTCCGTTAAGACACGTATCTCCTGGATAGCCAGGCGAATGGGCCCCCTCTCCTTTAATAAGGGGTTGGTACGCTGGGATTGGGACCCACCACTTTAAAAATAACCTGTGACATCTACTACAGCTGCCATTAGAGTAAGCACGAATTTGGATGTGGTTTCGTGGTGAGTAGGAAACTACGTGGCCTCGTCTCCTGTTGACGAGTGCCTAGCCGCGATACGCATCAAGGCTAAATATTTTTATATAAACCTGATTTATGAGCACGCCCCGGCGGAAGAGAAAGACGACATTGCTAAAGATGAGTACTGTAAGCGCTTGGAACGTCTGTACGAGCGCTCCAGATTCGAGCAACGTGTCTTTGCGCCTACAAGGCAATCGGTTTGCTCTACTATCTGATGGAAGAGCAATTATATCCGACCATGCAATAGAAGATCAGCCAGCGCACGTCGCTCCGAAAATTCAGCCGCCTCTGCCTATAATAATTGATTCGATCAACAGTATATGTGATATGCTCGATGATATTAAGACTGTTGTTCAACCCAATGACTTTACTTATAAGACAGGGTTTAATAATAAAGTTACGATTAGAGCTAAGTCTATTGACAACTATCGAAAACTGGTAAAACATCTGACAGAAAGGGGTGTTGAATTTCACCATTAGCAACCTAAACAGGAACGTGCATTTATAATTGTAATTAAGAACTCATGTAGTGCGAAATATTTAAAACGCCAAATCTAAAATCTCGAAAGAGCCAGATTTGGTTGTTGATTCATTTGTTCTGTTCCTTATGACCAGACAAAGCTTTCAAGAAGAAAATTAATTAGCTGTATAGAATATTTATGACAAATCCCGAAACGATATACTTGTATGGATCTCGATTTATGTATATGCATCTAGAATGTCCGCACCCTTAATAGGGATGGTGCAAGTATCCAGCTGGTTGATGCCCTCGACATCACTGCAATCCACGAAATGCGATGAATAGGACAGGATCTACTATAGTTCCCATCAGAGTGAGCACGAAATTGAATGCGGTTTTGTAGTCAGTAAAAGACTACGTAGCCCTGAAACCCCAGTTCACGCCTGTCAACGAGCGCCTAACCGCGATATGCATCATGGCTAAGTATTTTAATATAAACCTGATTTATGAGCACGCCCCGGCGGAAGAGAAAGACGACGATGCTAAAGATGAGTTCTATGAGCGCTTGGAACGCCTGTACGATTTCAACGCCAAGATTGGGAAGGAAGGAATCTTTGGCCCAACCGTCGGAAAATTTAGCCTTCACGACACTACCTCCAATAATGAAGAAAGGATAATCAATTTCGCCGCAGGTTGGCACGTAGTAGGTAGTAGTAGCACCAGACTTCAACACCTCAAAATCCACAAGGCTACATGGCTGAGTCCAGATCAACTTACACGCAACCAAATTGATTATGTTTTGATTGACGGCAGGCACGCATCGAGCGTGTTGGACGTGCGAACGCAGCCAAGGTACGCACGTAAAGAAATTACACCAGTTAACGATGACACAATTGTAAAGCCAACGGACTATAGCGAGGTATACTTGGTTAATAAAAATTTGAAAAGAGCGAAGAAATGGTTAGGAGTATGCACCAAATTTAATGCAAGATATGGTCTGATGAACGCATACCCAATGGCTGGAATCTCAGTGTTCTTTGTCCTATATTTAAGAAAGGAGACCCCGCTGCTTGCGCAAATTACCGCGGAATAAGTCTCCTTTCCATCGCATGTAAAATTCTGTTGCGCTTATTGTGTAGTAGGCTAAAGTCATATACGGATTCACTGATTGGACCATATCAGTGTGGCTTTAGACCGAAGAGGTCGACCAGTGATCAAATATTCACATTACGCCAAATCTTGGGAAAGACCCGTGAGTTTAACAAAGACACACACACATATTTGTCGATTATAAAAACGCTTTCGACACGCCGATACGAACGAAGGTTTTCGGCAAAGATCGTTCGTCTTTGTATGATGACGCTATCACACACACAAAGTACTGTCAGGGTGGGGAAAAACCTCTCCGTCTCCTTTCATAACAAGAGAGGTTTCAGGCAGGGTGATGCACTGTAGTGTGATTTTTTCAATCTGCTGATTGAATACATACCACGCCATTGCGCGCATATATAGAATGTGTCGGGCTCGATCTTCCAAAAGGTCTAGCGGTGAATGAGGACAAGACTTGGTGTCTTCTCGCACTCCGTCATAGCGTCTTGGACGGTCAGTGAAGATGGAGAATATAAGCTTTAGTGTTATATAACTTCGACTATCTTGGATCCGAAATAACAACAAAGTCAGCCTGGAAATCAGGCGAAGAATCACGCTTGCAAACAAATGCTTTTTTGGGCTGAGCAAACAAAATTAAAATCTATAAGGCGCTGATACTCCCGGTCCTATTATATGGCGCAGAAGCATGGACCGTGATTGAGTCAGATGAAACAGCGTTGAAAGTCTTCGGGAGGAAGATTCTTCGCAGGATTTTCAGTCCTTTTAGAGTGGGTGACAAGTGCATAAAATTTTAGCGGCTGCACTGGGCTTGGCACCTCATTCGAATGGAGTTAGATGGTGGATGTGTATAACTTGATAGGTGAACGACGTATTAGAGGATGAATGTGCACGCGTTTTAATGACCAGTTATGGGAAGATCTCAAAACAACTAGCGACAGTCCGCACAAGATTACGGATGCTGGCCATTTAAGTAAGTCTACCATTTATGTGTGGTCATTTTTTGGAGTTTTTGAAGCGATACTTAGTTAACCTATACTTGGTTTCGCCAGTTGTTCGTGGAGTATACTCGTCAGCGGTTAATTTCTCAATTCGCTCGATAAATGCCAATGGATCACGACATTTTACATGACATCTGTAGATAGTCGCGAATCCTGATCGCGCCAGACTGATCACCGAGCCATTGGGTGTCACAGGTATGCTCGCCGGATGCCCAGGAGTTCGTTACAGAGAACGACAGAAAATATTCCACTGGCGGTGGAATATTTTCAGGCTGTTAAATAAAAACGACTTTTGCTCTTAATTCGAATTCAATATAATTTATTTTAAACAAATTGTTAAAACTTAAATTAGTTCATAATTACCGCGGATATATTCGCGGATTTTTACGACCTCACTCGTAACTTTCTGTGTTAATTAAATTTGGAATTTTATTATAGGGTCGTCCGATTGCTCCGTTTAATTAGTTCATTTATGCCGATAGTGATTTTTTGACAAAAGCGTTTCGTTGGCTGAATTCGTTCTAATTCAACGACTTTAGTCGAATAAATGTCCTCTTTCTTTTATTTATTGAAATAAATCTTGTGTTGCTTTACTCGAATAAATATATTTTTAAAATAAATTGTATATGCGCTTTTTCTTGTTTGACTTGTGTTTTTTCCACTGTTTCTGCGTTTGCTGTTGCTTCGTGTACCGCTGCCTCCGATGACGCTGTTGCTGCTACTCACGTTGTTGTTGTTCCTTCTTTTGTCGCTGTGGTTGCACCTCGTTTTGTTCTAACGAGCACATCCGCGAGCACATCTGTTTCCTTTGACTGCTCGATTCGAATGAACGAATTTTTTTCGCTGTCCTCGAGTCGAACCTTCCCATTGATTATTACGGTTAAAACATCGAAGTTGTTGTTGCCAGTCATGAGCATTCGTTTCTGTGCTTGCATTTTTTGTTGTCTCCCGGTTTTTTTATTTTTTTTATTTTTCTAACTTATTTAATTTATAATAGTCTCTTTCCTGCATTCGATGCTGTCGGTCGTGCACAAAGTTTCTAAAATCTTAATAGATTGTTTTTGCATTTATTGTGTTTATCTATGCAGAATTTCTATTTTTAGACATCATGTGAGTGGTGTCCGCATCGATCGCGTAAAATAAACAGTAACATTTCCAAAAAAAAAAAAAAGTTTATTAGTTAGTTCTCGCGTTTGCCCGCGTTTTGTTTTTCGAGCTATAAAAATAATGGAATGCGAGGAAATAAATAAATCGGATAGACATCAACCAGCACGTGTACCTTGGCATTCCTTAAGTTCTCTTAGTCTTTCAGGTAAACGCACAAAAGTTTCGCCTCTGCCAAATAAAAAAGAAACAACACCAACAACAAGTGATGCTCCAGATTCGAGCAACGCGTCTTTGCGCCTACAAGGCAATCGGTTTGCTCTACTATCTGATGGAAGAGCAGTTATATCCGACTATGCAACAGAAGACCAGCCAGCGCACGTCGCTCCGAAAACCCAGCCGCCTCCGCCTATAATAATTGATTCGATCAACAGTATATGTGATATGCTCGATTATATTAAGACTGTTGTTCAACCCAATGACTTTACTTTTAAGACAGGGTGTAATAATAAAGTTACGATTAGAGCTAAGTCTATTGACAACTATTGAAAACTGGTAAAACATCTGTCAGATAGGGGTGTTTAGTTTCACCATTAGCAACCTAAACAGGAACGTGCATTTATAATTGTAATTAAGAACTCATGTAGTGCGAAATATTTAAAACGCCAAATCTAAAATCTCGAAAGAGCCACTACCACTTTTCTTCGAGCATTTGGAACCCGCAGCTAATAATAAAACTGCCAAAGATTTAACCCGACTATGCAGTGCTGTAGTAAAGGTGGAATGGCATTCGATGACTTACCCAGCGTTATTGCAGAAAGAGTTTTCGCTGTGTAAAATGCGGAGGAGGTCATGCTTCCACCGATTGCACAAAAATTACTAATGAACCCGCTCTGTGTATTAACTGTGGTGATTCACACACTGCTAATTATAAAGGATGTACCGTGTATCAGGCATTGGTGAAACGACGGGATGAACCAAGGAGGTATTTGGCAATAAATGATCGCCAATTTCAGAGTTCTACTCAACCTAAACGTGCAAGTGGTACAGCGTTTGCAACCTCCACTATGACTTATGCTCAGGCAGTTACTAATAATCAACAGCAAAAAAAGTCAATGCTACTTCTTATGGAGCGTCAATAGCAAATAATGGAGCGTATGGTGCAAAATTTAATGCAACAGGTTATGTTCATGCTCACTTCAATCATTAACACTAAATAATGCAATTAAGTTTACGTTTCTGCATCTGGAACGCCAATGGAGTTGCAAAACACCAACTTGAAAATGAGAGCATTGCTAATGTGAACCACGTGGATGTGTTTCTTATTGCAGAAACTCATTTTAATAGTCTGTCAAATTTCCAAATATGGGGATACGACATTATTTCTTCAAATCACCCTGGGGACAGACCGCTTGGAGGCGCAGCAATTTTTATTAAAAACTCAATTAAGCATGACCCTCAAGAACCAATCAATCTGCCTCGAATACAGTGCGCTAGTACTAAAATCAAGAGTGCTCAAGGTGATTTTATCGTTGCTGCAATTTATTGTCCTCCTCGCCCCTCTTGGACGGTTTTGCAATTTGTTACCTTTTTATCTGGACTCAATGGCCGTTTTATAGTAGGATGTGACTGGAACGCTAAGCATAGTTGGTGGGGCTCTACACTAGATAATTCACTTGGCCGAGAGGTATATAAAGCTATTATATATCAGAACTGCGACATACTTTCAACAGGTGCACCAACATATTGGTATCCCCGCCTCTCTTTTATCTATTTACGAAAGTCCTGATTTATGCTCTGATCATTCTGCTCTAATTGTTGAAGCGGTTGCCAGTATAAGACCAGGCTACTTCAATACAATGCTGACATAACCATTTTTCAGAATATATTGAGCCAACGAATACACCTTAACATGGATATAGTAAATAGCAGAGACCTCGATGATGCTGTTGAAACTTTTACAAGAACTATCCATGAGGCTGCTTTTCTTGCGATACATATGCCACACCGAAACAATTCTTCAATGCAACGAAATCAATTTTTTAATGTTGAAGTGCGCAATCTTGTGCTGTTTAAATGAAGTCTTCGTCAGAGATGGAAGATTAGTATAAATCATCTAGACAAACGTGAGTTTAATAAAGCATGCAGAGATCTTACGGCGTTGCTCGTAAAAGTACCCCTTTGAAAAAGGTCATTTTAGTCTATGGAGAGCTACAAAAGGCATAAAACGACCTACGCTAAGACAAGTTCCAATCAAAGGTGCAAACAACGTATGGTGCAGATCAGATGCCACCAAATCTGAAGCCTTTGCTACGCACTTAAGGTCACAGTTTCAACCTTTTGACACTGCAAAAACTGCTGAAATATCTGAAGTGGAGGACTTCCTAGAAGCTCCGTGCCAAATGGACTCGCCTATACCTCATGTGACTCCTCAAGAGGTTCTTAAGCAAATAGAAGCTCTTAATACTACAAAATCGCCTGGCTTCGACAGTTTTGACGGCAGAGTAGTTAAAGCGCTTCCAAAAAAAGGCATACTGTTCCTAGCAATGATTTTTAATGTAATGATTCGCATCTACCACTTCCCTTTACAATGGAAGTTTAGTGAGATTGTGATGATACCTAGATCTGGGAAACCTGAAGAACTTATCACGTCATATCGTCCCATAAGCCTGCTGCCAGATTTCTCCAAAGTATTTAAAATATTACTAATTGGTAGAGTACTGCCGCTCTTGGATAGACGCAAAATTATCCCAGAGCACCAATTTGGATTTAGGTTTAAGCATGGATGTCCGAAACAATGCCATAGAGTGGTCAACACAATCATTGAAGTCCAAGAACACCGACATTGCTGCTCTGCTGTCTTCCTAGATGTCAAACAAGCTTTTGGGTCTGGCATAAAGGACTTCTTTATAAGATAAAAATACCTCCCTGCGACATACTTCTTGATTTTAAAATCGTATCTGAGTAACAGAGCATACCGAGTTGTGGCTAGAGATGAAGCATCTGACATTTACTTTATCAACGCTAGAGTTCGATAGGGTAGTGTGTTAGGTCTTATTCTGTCCACTCTGTACACATCAGACATGCCGACTCCCACTGACATAAACACACAGATCCTGTATGTATGCTGATGACATAGCCATTCTTACAAGCGACTCCGACAAGGCCGCTGCGTCACTCGCCACGCAAAGCTATTTAAATGCATTAGCGGACTGGTTCAATAGATAAAACATTCTTATAAATAACGAAAAATCAGCACATATGTTTGTTTGTTTGTTTAAATGGCCGTCAACCGTCTGCCAGTCATGGCCGCGTCCAGGAAAGCGCCAGCCTCCATAATCCTGTGCGCGCTGGCGCCAGTCGTTCTGAATGCCAAGTACGGAGAGATCTCTCCATACCTGGTCATTCCATCGAGTGCCCGGTCGTCCTCTATGTGGGCGTCCACCAATCAAGTTTGGGCCTTCCATGTAAACCATTCGTCCATTCGAATGGGGTGCCTAGCCCAGTGCAGCCGCTGGAATCTTATGCGCTGGACTATGTCAACCTCATCGAATAGCTCATACAGCTCGCGGTTCATACGGGACCTAAACTAAAGATCCTGCGAAGAATCTTCCTCTCGAAGACTTCCAACGCTGTCTCGTCCGACTCAATCACGGTTCATGCCTCTGCGCCATACAAAAGGACCGGAAGTATCAGCGTCTTATATATCTAATCAGCACATATGACATTTGAAAAAAAAAAGAGGCAACTGTCCTCCTGCAGTAAGATTTAACAACCAGATAATAATACCAGAAGTCACAGTTGTCAAGTACCTCGGAATGCATTTAGATAGAGGACTCATATGGAACAAGCACATAACCGCTAAAGTAAAACATTGCAAGCTGAACATTCGAAAAGTATACTGGCTATTGAATAGACGAAGTCAGCTTAACCTATCGAACAAGTTGCTGCTTTACAAATCGATGATAGTTCCGGTGTGGACATATGGTTTGCAACTTTATGGAACAGCCTGTGCCAGTCAGCTGAAAAGAATACAGACCATGCAAAACCAAACATTACGAATGATAGGTAATGTGCCATGGTACGTTCGCAACAGTGTCCTACACAGAGATTTCGAATTGAAAACTATAATTGAACAAGTACGCGAGGTTAGTAAAAAATACATTGATCGCCTCCATAATCATCCTAATTGTCTAGCTATCCAGTTGCTTGACAATAGCGCAGTACTGTGAAGTCTAAAAAGAAGACACCCCCTCGATCTTCCAGAAAGATAACAAGAGCAAGCACACTTTACTAAGATAACATTCCAGCTCACAGCATTTCCCCATATGCAGAAATTTTTAACTTTAATGATTTGATATTTGTTACGCATTTTAATTCAAATCTCATAATGTAAATGTATATATACTCGTGCTAGCCATTGTATATAGCATTCGTCCATTATTTAAAATCATATCATTTGTTTATTGCGTTAAATAAAATTATTACAATAAAAAAAAAAAAAATTAAATATATAATAAATTCGTACTGCACCTAATTTAGAAGTTAACTGGCTATTTGGTGTTGAATGAATTTAAAAGAAAACTCGAATCCTAGTCAACTTTACAGCGGCTTAGGATTCTTTGTTTGTAGGACTTCAGCTTAGTCGCATGGTTTCGTTCTTTTTAAATGTTTTTGGAGACCTGCACTTTGCATTAGTGACGATACTTCTACGCTGGCATGGGTATAAATTCGTGCTTTATGCGTCTTTACTTATTTTTTTATTTTGATTACGACCATATTTATACAGGTCACGATGAAGATCGCTATTACGTATTAGATATCTGCATGAATTTATATAAAGCGGCATATGAAACATTCACTCTCAATTAGCGTGCATGTTTTGGTGTTCCATTGTAACTGAATATGTGTGGATGATGTACTTGTTTCTCTTGAAGACAATAGTGTTTCTATCCACATGTTTCACTGCAGACGTATTATTGGTTGCATGCTGAATAGTGTACAGTAAATTGAAAGTATAGCGTTTACTGTGCTGTGAATAAAAATGTTGGTAAATTTTGTTCTATTTATTATTATAATATGATCAATTTATTAGAGACTTATATTTGTTAAACATTTAATATTAATTGTCTACAACAATAATAGTCATATTTTTCAAATACCTAATTTTAATTTTATTTTCTGTAGTTTAATTTAAAGTCTATAGTTTTAAATTATTTCATACGTCCGCCCACTTTATACTATGTACACTACTTTACTCATTTTACTCCACATTTCACTATACTTATCGTTTCATTTTTGGTTGTCGCTTGTAAAGAGATAGCACGCATAGCAACCATTATGCGTATGTATAGTAAAAAGTTGTGCTCTTTCACTTGAAGGTGTACTGTATACGATGAATATGCTGTGCAGTATAGTACTGTACATACTGTAGTGGAACAAATTAATGTAGTTATGCAGACCTATATTACGTATGTACCACGAAGCATTTAATATATTGAAATCGTAGGATGACATTACATTGTTTAAGGTAAAACCCCATAGTGGAGATCTATAAGCCTAAATTGGTTGTAGTATTTTTTTCTAAAGGATGAGATTATTATAAATTGATATAGGTGGACGTCTACCCAACAACCATTTCATCGATCTATATTTAATGCCCATTTCATCAAGCTTTTTCTTAACATGCTCGTTCCAATAAAGATTTGTATCAAGAGTCATGTCCAAATATTTTGCTGTATTGGAATGGTATTTGAATTCAATCTATACACAACAGGATGTAGCGAATTTGTTTAATCCTCCAGATTCGTCTCCAAATAGAAATTTGGTTTATTGTTTTTTGTAGTTTTTGCGTTGCTTCAGCTTCGTCTCTTCCGACTTCAAGTAATGCGGTATCATCAGCAAAAGTAGCAGTAGTGGTGCCATCCATGTGTGGAATATGGTGCGTATAAGTTAATAATTATTTAATTATTATTAATTCTATTTTGTCCAGTTGTCCGTTTTTAGTCACGTAGTCCAATAACAGTAATTGTGCTATTCCTTCTATTGTCCGTATAACATAGCAAATTCTGATTGGTTAATATTAGTCGTACGATTCTTGGGTTTTTTCCATTGTTTGTCTTTGCGCGCGTGTGTAGCTTGCATTAAGACTAAAATAGATCTCGTCAGTTAATCTGAACGAGGATCTCATAAAAGCATATCAATCACTTACAAAGCACATAGTGCTAAAATAATTAAATTGGTTAAAAGTTAGAAAAAAAAACTAATGTTAAAAAACTTAATTAAAATAATTAAATAAAGTCAATAAATAAAAACCAACAAAAGTGATTAATTGGCGCCCATGCGTGGAACAGCGTTTTGAAAAAAAAGTAAATTCGCGGCGGAACAAATTAAATTAGCATATTGGCTTCTTAGTAGTGTAAAATTGTGCGTTTTACACAAATCGGGGGAAAGTGAAGTTCCAGCATGTGTTAATAATTAGTGCGTAGTTAAACATTATTGCAATTATAATTCGAAAATTAAAACAATTTAAAACTTACAAAACATGCACAAAGTTATACTAAAAAAGCAAAAGCGAAAAAACGAAATGAACAGAAAATAACGCGAACTATTAAGTTATTAATAAAAATAAAAAAATTCTGTGCAACAAAATAAAAATACACAAAAATCTTAAATAAATTTGAACAAACAAATATTAAGCAAAGTAAAAGTTTGAAGTTGCAACAGAAAAAAAAAATAAAATTAAACAAACGAGAAATAAAAAACATTGAATTAACTGCACAACATTAATTGTGTTAATTACGTAAACATTAACGAAAAAAAAAAAAGAAAAACAAGAAACAATTTATAATTAATGCCCATTTCATCGCGCTTTTTCTTAACATGCTCGTTCCAATAAAGATTTGTATCAAGAGTCATGTCCAAATATTTTGCTGTATTGGAATGGTATTTGAATTCAATCTATACACAATAGGATGTAGCGAATTTGTTTAATCCTCCAGATTCGTCTCCAAATAGAAATTTGGTTTATTGTTTTTTGTAGTTTTTGCGTTGCTTCAGCTTCGTGCATTAATTCTAAAGAAATAACTAAATCAAACAGATACAGTTTATATTAAATAAAAAATAAATATGATGAAATATAAAATATTGAACGAATAGACTAAAAATACAATAAAATTTATATTATTGTAAATAAAAAATTACATAAATCATACAAATAAAAAACAAATCAACAATTACAAATATTTGAAACAAAGACTAAAAATCAACTAAAAACAAAAATTTAAATCTGAAGACACAAACTGAACGTAACACCAACAACATAAGCGAGAATATACCTAGAGACTACATAACAGCGAGAAAGAAGGGGATATCCAGACGGCCTATTTGGCTCCAAGAAGACACCAATCAACACAGTGGATTTCTGTAAGCTAGACATTTATTATAATTTATTAGAAATATTTAAAAAGAAAAAAATACTATCATTTGCTTAATATTATTATAGTTATATTAAATATAATATAGAAAAAAAAAAGATTAAAAAAAAAATATATGGAAATATTAACTTATTAAATATTAATTACACAGTCACACAAAAAAAAAAAGTTTTGAACTTCTTTTTAAGTTTATCAGATTTGCTTGAAATAATTTACTGAGGGATTTTTTATTTAACGAGTTTCAAGCGAATACGATGAACTTTTCAAAAACGTGTAAGCCATATTGGTTTTTTTTTGGGTTACGTTTGGGCTGTGTTATTAAATATTCACAGTACATTTCTATAAT
>JAWNNP010003193.1:0-43598 GCA_035044805.1 Leucophenga maculata
TATGCTCAACCAAATTTTTCTGCGCGGTCTGCTCACTCAAAAGACCGAAAAAAATGAAATGTTATCACTCACGCTCTCAACCGCAACCGCCTTTTTCGTTTCGTTGGTGTCATCGCTCTCGGGTTTCAGGTTGAGCGAAACACATGATCGGTCTTTTGCCGACCGCTCAAAACGAACAGACTCGTTCGTCGCTCAGTTACTGACAGTCGGCAACTGACCCAAATGAGCAAAAAGTCTGCTAAAAAGTTTTTTTTTTTTGTTATTGCGTTGCCTTCCATTGTTGTTGCCTTAGAAATATCATCACAGGCAAAGCATGTAAGAGGAAGGGAGTAAGGGATAGAGTGCTAATTTGTGTTCATATGCGTATGCATATACTGCATTATATATGCATAACAACAAAATTTAAATACAAAATAAAAGACAAATACGTTTATAGGCGAAACTAATTTAATCTTTAAATACTTTTCAAAAATTGTGCTTATAAAATAAAATAACAAAAACATTAAAACTATTTCAATTATGAATTTTTGCTTATAACTAACATATTATGAATTAAGCTTAACAATTAATAAAGAATTAATATTCTCGGCACTTAAAGAGGTGCGTCTTTCATTTAAAATGAAATTAAGGGCTGAGAATGATCTCTCCACCGACACTTGTGTTGCTGGTGTGGCTAACACCACCTTTGCAAGTTCACTCAACTGGGGTGACTTAAATGTCATGTCATGGTAAAATTCCTTAATATTTGCGGTTAATGGTAACCGACCATAAAGCATATTGAAATTTTCAATTTCCATATACAGCTTCGAAAGTTTATCCGAAACTTCATCTGCTTGGACCTGTTGCACTGTCTGCATACCATCTAAAAGGGTGGACAAAAGTGATTTCTCTTGAGATGCATCGACACTGCTCGTTGGGGAAGGAGAAAGAGAAATTGCATCCACTTCACAGTTTGATGTAGTTTTTATCTTAATAAATATAGAAATTGAATGTTATTATGGGTATATTATGATACATTGGATATTTGTTAGTATTTGACAAGGACGATTTTATTAGCTAAACACAAGTATACAAACACATATGTATTTATTTCTAGTAGACGAGATTTGTGTGTTTCAACACCATTTTCGATCATATTAAAGAGTCTTACTTGATTTAAATTAAAACAACGAACAGCTATTTTTTTTAAATTTTGTTTTGCCAACATTTTTTGTGGTTCGGTCAAAACCAAATTAATTCGTGAGTCTAAATAAATTGCTGATAACAAAGCTTCGTTTTCAAGCAACTTAGTTTCCCGTAAATAAAGTTGTACTAACAATTTTTTCGTTATTATGTTTTGGCTGTTTTCGCATTTCAGCATAAGCTCCATCCCTAATATAAAAAAATCACTCTAAGCTAGCTGCTTCTGTTGCAGTTTAATTGTTGTATCATATGCATCTTTAAATGCATCAATATAGAGCTCGATCCACTCCCAGTCAACGTCAATAATGAACGTAGATTCCGTCACAATAAAACTCTTTAAGTCAAATAGTTTGACCAACATCAAATATGCCGAGTTCCACCTTGTAGTGACATCCAGAGTTGGAATGTTTTTATTTTGGTCAATCAAGGTACGTCTGCAATAAAATCAATTATATTGTCATATATTAAATAAACTTACAAAAGAGACAAAGAATTACCTATATTTTCTTGTACGTAACGTTTTGCATATTTGACGGCATGTATGTATTTTTTGACTTATGTCGTCTTGTTTATTGATGTCATATACGCACAATTGCATTGTGTGAGCTGCACATCGCACAAACTGCACATTATTAAGCGCCGTGGAGTCCAATATTTCCATAACATCGTTCCCCTTGTCATCATCATGTAAGAGCTCTTTTATACCATCATCATTAAGAAGCTCAATAGCCTTCACCATATTTCTGCCATTGTCGAGATGCTAAGAATATATGTATTAATTTAAATGATTATTATTAAATATTTAAACAAATTTGGTTTCATTAGATTATAAATGATTAACCCTTACCTGAAAATTTGATCCAGTTTAATGTCGTAGTCCTGGATAATCTCCATAATTTTATTTGTAATGCAGAATTCGGTATGTGCCTGAAATAGCTGGACCATTCCAAGGGTTTTTACCACGATTTCAGTATTTGCATACGTTGTCTTCATTATTTGCAGATTAATGCCCAAAATAGATTTTTCCATTCTAGTAGCTCAATCTATTTTGAGCGAGATAAGCTTTCGCTTTACAGAAGCATTTATCTCCTCTTTAACAGCGAGCTCTTTGTTTCGGACATGATCCATAATGCTTCTGGATGTTACTGGCGACATTTGCATTATATATTAGGTTTATGATATCGCGAAACCCTTCACTATCCAATAACAAAAATGGCCTACCATCTGTTGTCACAGTTTTAATAAGAGATGCAATTTTTGCCTCTTCACTTTTTTCATAAGATATTTTTCGTTTTTTAATATTTTGTTGAACTTCGGTCAACAAATTGTGATCACTTAACGATTCAAAAATTTCTTTATGTTTTGCATTTATATGCCGCTTTAAATTTGTTGAATGGTGGCCAGCTAGTTTTGCACCACAAACGTTGCATATTGACTGATTTAGAATTTTGTCTAATTTAAAAAAAATATGCACTTGACGACTCATTCTTTATATCAACTTGCACAAATAACTTGTTAAAAATTGGACCAATTTTAATAGAACTCCAATCATGCCTGCTGAAAGGCTAATTGTGACATTGAGGTAAAGAATTATTCAAAACATATTGAAATTTATTCGTTTATTCATTTTTATTTCTCAATTTTAACATACTTATAAGGTATTGGTTTATTTCCTATTTTGTTAGTTGGTAAAGGTAGTAATATTTGCTGATGAAACGTATTGGCTTGGTTCCTGTGGTGACAAAGCACTATCAGAGAATTGGCTTGATGAAGAGTCAAGTAGAGTCGGTGATGGTACAGGTATGTATGTATTTTGGTTCTGCACATTTTGAAATTGAAGTGAGCGCCCCATATTGTACGCATATTTACATATATGTATACAGATTTTTGCATATCCATTCTGCATAAAAGCTTTGTCTGCATAAAAGCCATGCCTTCATCGTCGGCTGGAATCTTTTTTTTTTTGTTTTCTGCTCTAATAACTCCAACTCTATATTAGTACGGCGCCGTTTGAGATTCATACGAGAATGATGTTGTGGGGTGGGCGTTTTCAATTCAAACGAACTTGTATCGTTTTCTTCAAAAGTTTCATATTGCGACGCCTCCGTATCAATATTGTAACAATCTTCGACAATATTAATGTTGTTATCCTGTACATCGCTTCTTTTTTGGCGACTTAAATTTCCAGAAGATTCGCGACATTTTATCTGGTCCTTAATAAACAGCATTGATGAAAAATGACTCCATTGAGAACACATCTCATTGACTGTATTTGGTCCAGGGTCGCCAGAACGTTCCGGTGGAATTTTCCTTAATTCAGCTCGGAACGTGTCTCTCAATTGTTTCCATTTTTTTTTTCAAAGACATGGCTGAAAAATATATTAAAGTTTTTTAGTTACGATATTTAGTATTGAACGAAATACAATTGTTTGTTTTTTCTATCTCTTTTCATTAGATATCTCGCTACTGGCACTTCATTTAAATCCTTGTCTTTTTCATTTCGAATGGGTGCTTCAACGGTTCGTTCAATTGTGATAGAGACATGTGAAGCTTTGTGGATAGTTTTGTGGCTGTACATATGCCAGTGCCCACAGAACAAAGTTCAATGTTTTATAATTATAAAATTCTTTCAATAGTGCTGCAGGGAGTTGCTGACGCAAAATGTAAATTTGTCACTATCGAAGATGGTGGTTATGGATGTCAAAGCGATGATGGAACTTTTGCTTCCTCAGAGATTTACACAATGTAAAGTTCTGGAGAGTTAAAGTTTCCGAAAGACACAAATTGGCCCAATACCACAATATCTATGCCATATGTCTTGGTTGCAGATGCAGCTTATCCTCTTTTGGACTGGGTTCTTCGACCATATGCCAGAAGAAATCTAACTTTGGAAAATGAATATTTTAATCGTCGATTGTCAAGAGCACGAAGGTGTGTTGGATGTGCTTTCGGTATAATTAATTCCAAATGGAGGATATTATGGAAGCCAATTGAAACAACACCATTTAACGCAGAAATTATTGTTAAGGCTATTTGTATATTGCATAACACAATGTTAGATTTAAAAGATCTGAGCACTCACATGACAGACGGAGAAAAATTTATTAACAACGCACCAAAAAATATATTGGAAAGTTCAAAGAAAAGAGGTCGAATAATCAGAGACACTTTTCGGAGTTATGTTTGCAGCCGTAAAAATGCCGATAGAATTTAAGTTTTCGATTTCCTAATTTTGTATTTCAATATTAATGTTTATGAAATTACTTACCATCCTGATTTAATTCAGTTGCTATTCCTTTCCAATTTTGCTCAACAATATGCCTATTATGATATACATAGTTTATTTTGCTGGTCCCATAGGCAGCGTTTTTTAAAAACCGCTGCAATCAAATCCTCGTTCATTAAGGACATTTTAATTATACGTGTGCGTCCACCAAAACACAAATTGCAATTAAATTGTAACACATTCGGCGCCAAAGCATATACAGAACACAAATACAGCAACAACAACAACTTAATATATTTGGCGCCAAAGCATAGACAGAACAGAAATGCAGCAACAACAACAGTTAAACAGCAAGCGATTCAGCTTCAAATTCAGTACTGCACCGTTTCAAGCTGATTGCTTGCGTTTCGTCTTCATCTTCGTCTTCGCATGCAATGTGAACGAAATTGAGCGAATTCATATAGGATTTATGCGCAGTTTTTTTTTACTGCGCAGTTTTTCGTCTTCAGCTTCATCTTCGTCTCAGCGCGCACTATGTTTGCAGCCTAAGAGTTATTTGTGCAAGTTGATATAAATAATGAGTCGTCAAGTGCATATTTTTTTTAAATTAGTTAAATTTCAATCAACATGCAACGTTTGTGGTGCAAAACTAGCTGGCCACCATTTAACAAATTTAAAGCGGCATATGACAATTTGATGACCGAAGTTCAACAAAATATTAAAAAACAAAAAATATCGTATGAAACAAGTGAAGAGGCAATAGTGGCATCTCTTATTAAAATTGTGACAACAGATGGTAGGCCATTTTTGTTATTGGATAGTGAAGCGTTTCGCGATATCATAAACCCAATATATAATGCCGCTTCAAATGTCGCCAATAACATCCAGGAGCATTATGGATCATGTCCGAAACAAAGAGCTCGCTATTAAAGAGGAGATAAAGGCTTCTGTAAAGCGAAAGCTTATCTCGCTCAAAATAGATTTAGCTACTAGAATGGAAAAATCTATTTTGGGCATTAATCTGCAAATAATGAAGACAACGTATGCAAATACTGAGATCGTGGTAAAAACCCATGGAATGGTCCAGATATTTCAGGCACATACCGGACTCTACATTAAAAATAAAATTATGGAGATTATCAAGGACTACGACATTGAACTGGATCAAATTTTCAGGTAAGGGAAAATCATTTATAATCTAATGAAACCAAATTTGTTTAAATATTTAATAATAATTATTTATATTAATATGTATATATAATTTGTGCTTAGCATTACATCCGACAATGGCAGAAATATGGTGAAGGCTATTGAGCCTCTTAATGATGATGCTATACAAGAGCTCTTACATGATGATGACAAGGGGAACGATATTATGGAAATATTGGACTCCATGGCGTTTAATAATGTGCAGTTTGTGCGATGTGCAGCTCCCACATTGCAATTGTGCGTATATGACATCAAAAAACAAGACGACATAAGTCAAAAAGTACATACATGCCGTCAAATATGCAAAACGTTACGTACAGGAAAATATAGGTAATTCTTTGTCTCTTTTGTAAGTTTATTTAATATATGACAATATAATTGATTTTATTGCAGAAATACCTTGATTGACCAAAATAAAAACATTCCAACTATGGATGTCACTACAAGGTGGAGGTGATGTTGGTCAAACTATTTGACTTAAAGAGTTTTATTGTGACGGAATCTACGTTCATTATTGACGTTGACTGGGAGTGGGTCGAGCTCTATATTGATGCATTTAAAGATGCATATTAGGCTGAAATGCAAAAAACAGCCAAAACATAATAACGAAAAAATTGTTAGTACAACTTCATTTACGGGAAACTAAGTTGCGTGAAAACGAAGCTTTGTTATCAGCAATTTATTTAGACTCACGAATTATTTTGGTTTTGACCGAACCACAAAAAATGTTGGCAAAACAAAATTAAAAAAAAATAGCTATTCGTTGTTCTAATTTAAATCAAGTAAGACTCTTTAATATGATCGAAAATGGTGTTGTAACATACAAATCTCGTCAACTAGAAATAAATATGTGTTTGTATACTTGTGTTTAGCTAATAAAATTGTCAAATACTAACAAATATCCAATGTATCATAATATACCCATAATAACATTCAATTTCTATATTTATTTAAATAAAAACTACATCAAACTGTGAAGTGGATGCAATTTCTCTGTCTCCTTCCCCAACGAGCAGTGTCGATGCATCTCAAGAGAAATCACTGTTATCCATTCTTTTAGATGGTATGCAGACAGTGCAACAGATCCAAGCAGATGAAGTTTCGGATAAACTTTCGAAACTGTATATGGAAATTGAAAATTTGTTATGTAGGCCTGTGTAGGTATAAGTCAAATGTGAGTCGAACTGCCGAATCGGGTGAAACATGTTTGCTAGCGTTCGGACAAACAGACTCACATTTAAAGCAGGAGAGGAGGTTAGTTATGAAATGCCGAGGAAACGTGCAGGTCGTCGATCGTGCCGTGCAGACAAGAAAAAAACGAATCAATAAAGTCAATAAACATAAAAATAGTTCAAAGCTTAAAAAAAACATTGTTTATATACATTGAACTGCGTAACTTTGGCGACGCCTAAGCTTAAACAAATTAAACAGCTAACGCCTGTAGATTGTAGTTCTGAAGGCTACGTTAGCGACGCCCACCAGCATATCCGCTTCCACCCGCAAGCATACCCTAATAGTTGGATGGACGAGAAGGAGGATAAAGCGGAGAATTAAAAAATTAAAAAAAAAAATCTTTTGCCGCTATTATTTAGAGGTCGATGACCTTGCATTCAGTGGCTACATCAGCGGATTTCGTCGCTGACAGTGGGTTACTGGAGGAGAAAGCTGGTAGAGGGACAAACCGTTGGCTGAGACAATCGTTCGATGCGGCAGTGAAACAACAACAAATATACATATATAGTACTTTTTATGGAATAGAAAGAAAAATGTTCAGAAAAATAGTGCAAAGAGCAACAACAATTTTTATTTCTTTTTCCTATAATCCTTGATAAATATCTATGAGTTTTATTTTTATTTAATACATATATGTCGCAGTTAGTAACTCGTTATTTATGTCCATGATTTTAAGTAATATTTAGCACAGCAAGTTTCGACCGTTTACTAAGCGCTCTACATTCAAAACTGACTCGCAGTATTTCATCATAATTAAACGATGCCTAGTTTGGTTCTCTCTTTCACTCATTTGCGTCGCACGCTCTTCTTATAACTGTGCTCACGATCGAACCTCACTCAGCAACGAAGACATCGCTCGAATTGGAATTTAAAATGTACAAATTCTTGACGCCGACATACTGGCGACTCAAAACCAACTTTAAGCAGCTCGGCGACACTTACTAACGAACTGTACCGACTGTCCGGCGACATATATATGTATATATTTTTTGGTTGTTTGTTTGGACACCTTTTCCCTCCCTTCAAGCAGCGTCGTCGTCATCTTCGAATGCTGGCGCCAACATTGGAAAGATCGGTGAGTGCTCATTTGTAATATTATGCATAAAAAATCTCAATAGCAAAAAAGACAAGTAAGAAAATACAGTCAGGCGTAACCGACTGTAAGAGGCCCTGTACCAGTTCAGGTCGCCTAACAAACACATTAAATGTTTCCCGAGCTTATGACCAAACACATGACCACTTCTCACTGCGCGAATATGAATGATGAAAAGAAAAGGGGGGTCGTTCAAATTCAATTGCTTATAAAATCGTCATTTATTATCCGATTTTGATGAACTTTTTTGATTTTGGTTAAGAAGGACGTTAACTTTATACTGGTGTACTAAATTTTTTTTGTGCCGAAGAAATTTTTACCCTAAGGAGTGATTTTATGGGGAAGGGGGGGGAGGGGCAAAATTTTAAAATAAACTTGTGAAATTCCGGAGCAGTCCTAGTCGAATGCAAAAAACACGAAGTCTCTATCTATTACCGTTTTTTTTTTTTTTTTTTTAAATGTGTTTTTTTTTATTGGATCTTCTCTTGATAAGAGACTAACAATAATTTATCAAATCTTAAATCTAGTTGTGTATTACACAAAGCCCCCCGGTTGGAGACTTATGTAGTTACAGCGGCCCTAAGAGCACATCACAGGGCTGGGAGGTCATTTCTCCTGAGTCGTGTTTGTATATGGAGTAGTGTTAGAGATCGTGCGAGTGGATTAGGGTGAGAATTGAGTTTACATTCATAGGTCTGCTTGAATCGAATCTATTTCAGTTTTAACAGTTGGGATGTTAAGATCATTGTGAATGTTAGCATTGCGAATATACCAAGGTGCTCCGGTGAGAGTTCTAAGTATTTTTGATTGAGCTCTTTGTATTATATCCACGTTACTGGAACTCCGCACTGCCCCATAACTGTGAGCCGTACGTCCAAATAGGCTTTATTACGGAGTTGTAAAGAAGCAATTTGTAGTCCAAGCTTAAGGGGGACCGCGGATTTATGAGCCAGTGTAGGGAGTTGGCTTTTAGCTTTATCTGTGTTTTTTTGGCTTCAATATGTTTACGAGAAGCTGAGCCGTCTTTCGAGATGAATACCGAGATGCACGACGTGATTGGCTTGTGGGATCACAATGTTGTTTAGAGTCAGCGATGGACAAGTACCTCTGTTTAGAGTGAATGTGACGTGTTTGCTTTTTTGCTCATTAACTTTTATACGCCAGTTAGCTAGCCACTCCTCGAGAAGAATGAGATGATCTGCTAGTAGTCTGGTTGCTCGTATTGGGCATCTAGATCTACTTAATAATATGGCTGTGTCATCAGCAAATGTGGATATTGTAAGTCTGTGATCCGTTGGTATGTCTGATGTGTATAGAACATATAAACATAGGACCGAGAACGCTGCCTTGGGGTACTCCAGCTTTGATTTCAGACTCCCTGTGTTATGTAGTCATTCTGACGTACCGTGAATACTCTATTGCTGAGGTATGATTCTAGAGTTTTGTGAGTATTTTGGGGTAGCAATACTTTTATTTTATACTTAAGTCCATCAAGCCAAACGCGGTCGAATGCTTGGGCTACATCGAGAAAGATTGCGGAACAGATATTTCGCGAAATTCGAACGCTGTTCTAATCTCCGAGGTTATTCGGTTTACTGGTTCGATAGTGCCATGGTTTTCACGAAAACCAAATTGGTGGGTGGGAATAACGTTCTGCATGTGTGAGTTGATTTTTAAAAGAACCAACTTTTCGAACAGTTTGGATAGGCAGGATAGTAGGCTTATGGGTCTATATGACGCAGCCTGTGTTTTGTCCTTTCCGGGTTTCGGTATCATGACTTACGACCGATTTCTTCCACTGAGTTGGAAAATATCCGCATTTAAAAATCGCGTTATACAATTTTGTGATATATGTCACAGCTGGACTGGGAAGCTCCATGATCATTTTTGGGGAAATTAAATCATGACCTGCAGCCTTCTTGGGATTGAGCTGGGCTTTTATCACTTTATGAACTTCGTGGGTGTGAACTCTGAGAGGTTCAGAGTAGTTCGTGTTCGAAGGAGAGGGAAGAACAAAAGCGTTTGTTGACGGATTTGGCTGAAAAACAGTTCTTAAGTGGTTTGCAAAAACTTCCGCTTTTTCTATGTCCGTGCGTGCCCACCTTCCAGTGTGGTCTCTTATGGGTGTAGAGACTATAGCTGGTGGTTTAATGTCTGCACGCGCTTTCCACAGGGGAAACTTTGAGCTTGTTGGGGAAAGACGTTCGATGTATCGTCTCTGAGTGAGTTTTTCCTCGAGTTTAAGAGCTTTGCTTAGCTCACGTGGAGCAATTCTTAGATTGTGCTTGGAGGTTGGAGATCTATCGACACTGCCACATTCCCTTCTTGAGCTGCCGTTTCGTCATAACTAACAGTTCAATGTGACTGTTGGTTATACTGTGGTTCATCGAATTGGCTGTGGATGGTTGTGGTGTGGAGTGTTGAGCTGCAGCAGTGAGAACAGAACTCAGGGCACTGACAGAGTTTTCAATATCGATTTCGTTACTTAGTGTTGGGTTCAGCTCGATATGACTGCTTATATACTTTTTATATTTGAGCCAGTTGGTTTTTTGTGAGGTGAGTTTATTGGGATACTCTTTCAGTTGAGGTTTTTCCAGTAAACTAAAAAGAACTGGAGAATGATCCGATGAGAGATCTGCAAAAGAGATTCAGCAGATATTAGATGACTTGAAATTCTTCGTGTTATTGCAAAATCAATGAGATCTGGGATTTTCATCGAATCTGTAGGCCAATATGTTGGAGTACAGGGCGAGACATAGTTAAGCTTGTTTTTGGTGTTTATAATTGCTTTGTAGAGCTGCTTTCCTTTGGGGTTTGAAAGCCTTGAGCCCCAATGTGTATGCTTGGCATTATATTATAATCTCCCGCGGCTATAAAGCGATCACCTAGAGTGTCGAAGAATTCGAGAAACTGTTTTTCAGATACCGTAAACCTTGGAGGGCAATAAATTGCCGATAGTGTTACACTACCAAACTTTGTTTGAACATTTATTGAGGTGGCTTGGAGATAATTGGTTGCAAATATCTGTAGAGAATGGTGTTTAATACGACTTCTTATGAGTATACCAGTTCCGCCGTGGGCTTTGCCATCTGGGTGGTTCGTGGAGTAGAACGCATACCCTGGAATTTTGAAGTTGTATTTATTCGTAAGATGTGTTTCTGCGAGAAGCAATACATCAATGTCTCTTACTTCGAGAAAATTTACGAGCTCTTTTTTGTGTCGGGAAACACCATTGGCATTCCAGAGACATATATTTATTTTTAAGCAAGACATTATTTGCTTTGTTGGGCTGCAAGCATCTGAATCAGAGTGTTTTGATTCCGCATCATTTCTTGCATTGTGTTTTGCATGAATGTCATGAAATTCATCATGCTTTGTTGCATTGAAGCAAAGCAATCATTGATTCGATGCCATTGAGTGGTGTATTAGCATTTTGGGGAATGCTTTGTTGTTGTGGGTTTTGTGTGGAGGGACCCACGGGTACCGTGTGGGAAACGGTTTGGCCATATGACTTTGCATCAGCTGGCTTTAGCCCTGATTTCAAGGCATTGGCAAAAGACACACCAGGGGTGGTTGTGTCGAAAAGTATACATTGGAGTGCGTGCAAATGACTCTACGGGGTGAGAGCGAGCAGAGGCAGTTCGCAGATGAGGGCGGTTTTTCAGCTCTTTGTACACAGGGCATCCTCTGTAATTAGCCGTGTGATTTCCTCCACAGTTGCTACATTTTTTCGCGTTGGAATCCAACTTGTTTGCTGTGCATGTAGCGGTATTGTGGAGTTCTCCACAGGCGACGCAGACAGAACGTAGAGTGCAGTAAGTCTTCGTGTGGCCAAACTCCTGACAGTTGGTGCATTGGACCGGGTTGTTGCGCTTGTGAGGTTCTTCTCTACTGCAAATTCTGCGGTGCAGCAGGTATTTTAGATTGTATGTAGATTGGGTGTACCTCGTTTTTTTTAAGTGGCCTACTTTCGGGTTCAAGCTCTACTTTAAACATGGGCTGCGGAATTTTATTTTTATTTATTATATTTATGGCTACTTTTGGGTTAAAGCCATTTTTCTTGTAGTGCGCTTACCACTTCGCTTGGAGTGACAGTTGGTTCAATGCCTTTGAGCACGACTTGAAGTCCTTTAGAGCTTTTCAGTTGGTATGTGTAGAAGTTTATTTTCAAATCTGTGGAATGTTTTGAAACTAAACGATAATGTTGTTCAGAGTAAATTTGAACCCTGGTCTCGTAGATTGTACCCTTCCTAATAGCAGTTATGTGGAAGTTATTGCTCCCAATGAGTTTTGCTATTGTGTTTACAATATTATTAGAGCTTTGCTCACGGACATATATTGGCGGTGGTTTGACACTCGCTTTTGTAGCCCCTTCATCTGCGCTGTTTTGTGAGTTGGATGCTTTGTCGCTTAGAATTGAGAATCTGTTGCGACTAAGTGGGGATTCGGTTTCGCTTCGTCGATTCATTCAGCTTAGGTTTATTTCCTTTGTTCGACATTTGTGGGCTCAGCTTTCGCTTTATTTGAATGTAGCGATCTAAGCCTGTCTGTATCGCTGGAGTTTTTGTATTATTCTTTTGCTGCAGTCCGCTTTGAGATTGCGATAAAATATTATTTTTAATCATTGCAGAAGATGTTGTGGCTGTAGTTGTTGTTGTGTTTGTTGATGTTGAGACTGTTGCTGTTGTTATAGCCGGAGGCACATAAGTGATTGTTTGTGTGCTCGCAGCGTAGGGAAGAGAACAATTGACGAAATTTTCATTTAAGAGGGTGGGTGTTGGACACTCTTCAGCCCAAGTGAGTGGCCGTGTTGAGCCGTGAGTAGAGAGCGTTTGCTGCGTCGGTATAGTTAATGACAATACATTAACAATGCTAGTAGGGGGGACTGAAAGTGGAAGCCGTGGATTTTAGTAATCCGTTAGGTTGAGAACTTGTACTCACCGCATCCATTTGGTTATGCATTTTACCTGTTTCGTTGCTTTTGTTTTTGGCAGGGAGGGAAGTAAGTGGAGGGCAATTTATGTTTGAAGGTGTCTTCTATTGCGTTGTATGTAAAGTACGCGTTTCTCCCATCGGCACTTTGCAGTGAGAGTCTGCGCTGCTCTTGCGGAGCGCTTCGCGCGCTTATTCGCTGCTCTTTGTTTTCAATCGCGGGTTTTTATTGTTTGTTTTTTTTTGGAAAGTATGAATTAAAACTTTTCGCTGAAGTGTGTTTTTTTTTTTTTTTGATTGTTTTTTAGCACTTGCACAAATTAAATTTAGAGCCTGTAGCTATTAGCAAATATGCTTTCATAACTAGGCCTAACTAAACCGAATTATTGCGAGAGCACTAGCAGACACGTCCGTTCGGTTTGATGGTTAACGGACTGAAGTTTACCGTTTCCGAGATCCTTTCGTTCATACAGACGGACGGACAGACCGACATGGCTATATCGACTCCTCTATCACTCCTGACCATAATGGGGGTAACTTTGGGGGGTCTCCGACAATTAGTTCTTCCTGTTACATACATTTGCACAAAACCAATAGGCTCTTGTACCTTCGGTACAGGGCCTAAAAAGAAAAAAAAAACAAATATTAAACAGATACAAAAAAAAAACAAAGTTTAAATAAAAAAAAAGAAAAATAAACACAAACAACCAACAAACTATGTGAAACTGTAAAATTACAAAACAAAAAAAAAAAAAAATTGAAAAACAAAAAAAAAAAAAAAAGGTTTTGGAAATATCAATTGTTGTTGTTTCTGTATCTTTTATATTCGTTTCTGTTGTTAAATTCCCATGAAGAATATATGTATATTGAACTTAGTATAATGCATCTAGAATAGTTTAGAATAATTTAGAATAAAAAAAATTATTAAAGCATGAGTTGCTAAACTTTTTTCTACAGTGGTGTGAGGTGTCCTGTTCTCAGATAGCCAGACGATAATACTCATGACCAAGACTGAACTGACAGATCTTTATTTCTAATTATTTATCTATTTATCCATTTTGTTTTTACTTTCTCGTTCAATTCCTTCAATGGCACGAAAGACAAATTCATTTTTTTGTACCAAGGCTACCAGTCCTGATAGGAACCTTCCCATGCCGGCGAGCTCAGCGGGTTTGCCACCGTACAGGAACGTATGCTCTATAACCCAGGGTACATAACAAATTTCAATATGCTTCATGGTCGGTTACCATTAACCGCAAATATTAATATAAGCACAGTTTTTTAAAAGTACTTAAAGATTAAATTAGTTTCGCCTAAAAACATATTTGTCTTTTATTTTGTATATAAATTTTGTTGACATATATGTATATGCACACGCACTTGAACACAAATTAACACTCTATCCCTTTCTCTTACATGCTTTGCCTGTGATGAAATTTCCAAGGCAACAACATAAGGCAACGCAATAACAAAAAAAAAAAACCTTATTCGCAGACACTTTGCTCATTTGGGTCAGTTGTCGACTGTCAGTAACTGAGCGACGAACTTGTCTGTTCGTTTTGAGTGGTCGGCAAAAGACCGATCGTGTGTGAGAGCGATGAGACCAACGAAACGAAAAAGGCGGTTACGGTTGAGAGCTTGAGTGATAACATTTCATTTTTTTCGGTTATTGAGAGAGCAGACCGCGCAGAAAAATTTGGTTGAGCATATTTTGCGAGCTCTGATTTTTATTAAAATATCACTAGCGTTTTTTAGCGATGCTACCATATCGTAGGTGGATGCCCATCTTGTTGGATAATCAAGTTGGGACAACGTTAAGTTTTTAAGTTCAAATACATCTCGATGGCCGTTTGATGGTTTCTTAATAAATTTCACAACTAAGTAATTAGTTTTTTATTTTGGTGTTCCTTGTTACGTCTAATGCACAAAGCTGGGCTGTATGTGCCGCACAGCGACTTATTTCAATATCGTCAAGTGTATTTCTGAAGAACCTTCAAACAATTGAACGTTTTTTAAATAAATTTCGTTTCCATCATCAGTATTGTGTCCCATTATCCAACGTTATTGAAACTATTTGGCTCAAGTTTATGTTATACTAGCTTCTACCCGCGGATCTTCCGATAAAAAGTAGCATATCTAATTACTTTTATTATTTTGCCTCATTTGTGAAACTATACGGGGGTGGTGTACCGCCCCTCTAATTATGACCAAACGTAACCCGTTTAATTCTCATAATTCCCTTAACATGTATACCAAAATTCATCTCTGTACCTTAAATGGATGCAAAAATATGAAAAATTTTGATTATCGCTAATAGGGGTGGTAGGGCAACGCCCCATCCGATTTTGTCCAATTTTAACAGGTTGACTTCTCCTCATCCTCTTAACATGTATACTACATTTTATTTCTGTACCTTAAATGGATGCAAAGATATGACAAATTTTGATTATCGCTAATAGGGGTGGTAGGGCAACGCCCCATCCGATTTTGTCCAATTTTAACAGGTTGACTTCTCCTCATCCTCTTAACATGTATACTACATTTTATTTCTGTACCTTAAATGGATGCAAAGATATGACAAATGTCGATTATCGCTTTTATGGGGGTGGGGCAACGCCCCCTCTGATTTTGTCCAAACTTAACAGGTTGACTTCTCCTCATCCTCTTAACATGTATACCAAATTTCATCTCTGTACCTTAAATGGATGCAAAGATATGACAAATTTTGATTATCGCATATATGGGGGGTGGGGCAACGCCTCCTCTGATTTTGTCCAAACTTAAATGGTTGACTTCTCCTCTTAACATGTATACCAAATTTCATCTCTGTACCTTAAATGGATGCAAAGATATGACAAATTTTAAATATCGCTTATATGGGGGGTGGGGCAACGCCCATTCCGATTTTGTCAAAACATAGCCTATGTTCTTTTCCATCATCCCATCTCTATTCCAAAATTCAGACGAATTGGTTGAGCGGTTTAGCCGTTAGAGAGGAACATCCATGCATCCATACAAACTTTCGCATTTATAATATTAGTAGGATTTACTTAAAGTATTTAATATCTCCGTTGCTAATTTTCTTGAAGAAGTTGCGCCTACACCCTTTAGCTCCACCATCCCTAGTATGCGGGATTGAATTTCATAATTTTTTATAAATTGCGCACTAATGCCAAACACATTTCGCGATAACTGAGTCGCACTATCAATTTTTAGGCCCTGTACCGAAGGTACAAGAGCCTATTGGTTTTGTGCAAATGTATGTAACAGGAAGAACTAATTGTCGGAGACCCCCCAAAGTTACCCCCATTATGGTCAGGAGTGATAGTGGAGTCGATATAGCCATGTCCGTCTGTCCGTCCGTCCGTCTGTGTGAACGAAAGGATCTCGGAAACGGTAATAGATAGATAGAGACTTCGTGTTTTTTGCATTCGACTACGACTGCTCCGGAATTTCAAAAGTTTATTTTTAAAATTTTGCCCCTCCCCCCCTTCCCCAAAAAATCACCCCTTAGGGTAAAAATTTCTTCGGCACAAACAAATGCACCAGTATAAAGTTAACGTCCTTCTAAGCCAAAATCAAAAAAGTTCATCAAAATCGGATAATAAATGACGATTTTATAAGCAATTGAATTTGAACGACCCCCCTTTTCTTTTCATTCATATTCGCGCAGTGAGAAGTGGTCATTTGTTTGGTCATATGCTCGGGAAACATTTAATGTGTTTGTTAGGCGACCTGAACTGGTACAGGTCCTCTTACAGTCGGTTACGCTCGACTGAAATTTCCTTACTTGTTTAAAATAGAAGGCGTTGCTTTATTTTGGTTTTTATGACATCTCTGATGTTATCCAAAACAACTTTTAAATCTTTTTTACAGTTGTTATTGTTAAGACAGAAATTTTTACCGTGTTTTATGCTAAGTCCGTGACAAATAGGATCGATAACATTTTTAAAATTATCTGAGTTTAGAATATTAGAGGAAATACTATCCTCTGTCTCCAGTCCAATATATGATCGAAATAATTGTTTTTTACTTACATATTTCCATTTTAATTTTATTTGCTTATAATTATTTATTTCCTGAACTTCTTTGTATTTTTGCTAACTGAATCGGATACACTATTGTCAACATTTGTAAACTCATTCTCAATTTATTTAATGTACTTTTTATTGTAAGAGAGCAAAGCTTGAATTTTGATTAATCATTTACTACATCAAAATAATTTTCTATTATTTTTCGATTTATACGCGGCGCCATATTTAGGCCCTGTACCGAAGGTACAAGAGCCTATTGGTTTTGTGCAAATGTATGTAACAGGTAGAAATAATAGTCGGAGACCCCCAAAGTTACCCCCATTATGGTCAGGAGTGATAGAGGAGTCGATATAGCCCTGTCTGTCTGTCAGTCCGTCCGTCCATCTGTATGAACGAAAGGATCTCGGAAACGGTAATAGATAGAGACTTCCTGTTTTTTGCATTCGACTAGGGCTGCTCCGGAATTTTACAAGTTTATTTAGTATGCCAGTATAGAGATAACGTCCCTCTTAGCCAAAATCCAAAAAGTTCATCAAAATCGGAAAATAAATGACGATTTTATAAGCAATTGAATTTGAACGATCTCTCTTTTCTTTTCATACATTAAAAAAAGGTTTTATAAGGCTCTTATTCGTGCATTAGGAAGTGGTCATAAGCTCGGGAAACATTTAATGTGTTTGTTAGGAAACCTGAACTGGTACAGGGCCTCTTACAGTCGGTTACGCTTCACTGTATTTTCTTACTTGTTTCGTATTGTTCTTTACACAATTGACACACAACTAAGTGCTGCACAGTGGTTCCGCCCATAGGCCAAAACTCCAAACAAACGATCAGAAAATATTTCCACAAAATGTAAACAATTCGTCTCTCAAATGTCCAGTCTTCTTATTTGCAAACCGGTTTTCGCTAGAAATCTAACGGGACTTTCTAAAAATAGAACTAAAAGCATAAACACGTGTTCACTTGCAAAGCGCAGCTGGGCGCTAGTCAAATATTTCAACGCTAAAGCGCACTTTAAATTGGTCTGGCAGTGGCATAAGTTTACTTATTGTATTTATTTAAAATGGATTTTGAAGTTCAAGGTAAGTATCATATATTCTGAATTTAATTACAACTAATTGCTTTGTAAGTTTTTTGCAATTTATGTTTTATCTAACCTATTTGTTTGTACTGTTTTTGTTCGTTTTTAGTTTGTTTACCCCAAATTATAGTTGTGTTCCCCCCAAATTCCTCAATTGGATTCTTTTCCAGTGCACATCTTTAACTTTAAAGGTAATAAGTCCGGTAAGATTAGCTGCGAACATTAGCGAATGTGCGAATGTGCTTGTAATCGTTAATTTACTTACACGCCGTCATTTTTTTTTCAAGCCTCTCTGCCGCTTGTTTATTGTGCTGTGTCTTTGTTAACGTCTTTCGTGTTTGTGTAAAGTTTTCACTGAACATTTTATAAATCTTATATTAAAAAAGTCTAATTATTTTTTTTTTTTTTTTAATTTTTATTTATTTTTGACTTATGGTGCACAAAAAAGGGTAGCAATGCAAATAAATTGCAACAAGTGATCGACGCTGTGCAACATGATATTGAAAATAACGGCTTTTTATCTAAATTGACCGAAATTTTGAAATCGATTGGCTACATATGTAAAAAATTAGCTGATTTTTGGATTCGTTACGATCGGAAGAAGAGCTTAGTTCTTCAATACAAATATGATTGGCTCAACGTAAAGGAATCATTTACATTGAAATGTACAGATAAGGTATCTCAAAAGACGGCGGAAAGTGCTCATAGTGGACGTCCAAAGCTTGATTTTGAGGAGTCTTCAGCGAGAACAAAGCGACGGCGTATAGCTCAGCTCGCTGAAATAGATGAGTCCGCTGTAAATGCTTTACGGAGAGAACATCAATCCCAAAAATGTTTGGGAGCAGATTCTCTTGAAGTAATTTCTCTCCTATTGGATGCCTCCATGTCAAAGAACCAATATTTGCTAATAAGAAGCTTTGTGAATAGCAAACTGTCCTTTGATTTATTTCCAAGCTATCAAAGTATTCTAGCTGCCAAGAAAGATAGATATCCGGACAACATTTCTGTAGATGAATCATACGCAGAAGTGGAATTGCAAAGTTTATTGGATAAGAAAGCGTCTAGCATTTTGAAGCTTCAAACGAAAGTAGTCGAAACAGTCTCGGATGATTCCATTGAAAATTTAATACTAATTGGAAAGTGGGGATTTGATGGAAGTACAGGTCACAGCGAGTACAACCAAAGTTTTTCCAATAATTATTTGCAAGACAAGAGCTTATTTGTTACATCATACGTACCCCTCCAACTAATTTCAAAAACTAACCATCAAATAATTTGGAAAAACCCCTGGCCTTCGTCAACACGTTACTGCAGGCCAGTTCGTTTTCAGTTTAAAAAAGAGACAACCAAACTGACTATCGACGAGAAAAAGTATTATAAGGAGAAAATAAGAGGTCTTAAGGAGTCAGAGGTTCGTATGTGTAATAGAAGGATATTGTTCGAGCACAGCTTACAACTGACTATGGTGTGGCAAAGTGTGCAACGCTTTAAGTGAGTCATCCTCAGCTAAATGTTACATATGTACCGCAAAACCGACTGAAATGAATGACTCGGCCAAATGTTTAAGCAAAGATGTGCAAAAAGAATATTTCGAATTTGGTTTATCCCCACTTCATGCAAAAATGCGGCTTTTCGAATACTTTTTACATTTGTCATACAAGTCGGAAATCAAAAAGTGGCAGGTTAAAGCTCCTGAGCAACGAAAAAAGGAAATTCAAGCAGCATTTCGTAAAAAAAATGGGTATAATAGTAGACAAGCCCAGAGATGGAGGCAGAGGATCGTCCAACGACGGAAATGTAGCTAGAAAATTTTTTTTCAAATCCAAAATTGGCTTCAGAAATTACAGGAATAAATATAAATCTAATCCATCGCTGTGCCACTATACTTCAAGCTATCGCTTCAGGGTACAAAATTAATGTACTTAAATTTAATGAATATGCCCTCGATACTGCCAGGGAGCTTATCAAAGAGTATCCATGGTACTATTTGCCGGCTACAGTCCATAAGGTGTTAATTCATGGATCTGCTGTGATTGAGCATGCTCTTGTGTCAATCGGAGAAGTGTCGGAGGAAGCTGCAGAGTCGAACAGTAAAGAATTAAAAAAATGTAGACTTTATCGTAGCCGAAAAACTTCACGTGTTGCAACAAATACTGACATAATAAATTCACTACTTTTGCGGTCGGACCCATTAATAACTGGACAAAGAAAGCTTGGAAAAGAGGATAAATCAACATTACTTGATTCTGTATATGGCTTACTAGAGGAGACAATATAAATTTTTGTGATATATGTACATAATGGCTGTGTAAATTTCAATATATTAAATTGTTGTTTTCTCGTTTGCTTTACTTTTATCAATTTGTTTGTAATTTTGATTTTAGGTGATGCTTGGAGGATGAAAGTGGGAGGTGTTTATTAACAAATCATATTCAGCGTTTAACCATATTTTTTTAAATATGTTTTAAGAGCCTTGTAGAAAATTTCAGCACTCTATGACCATTAGAAGTATTTATGGCCGCGCCTCCATACAAGCGGAATCACTGTGTGCTGGTGACTTGCTGTATACATTTAGCATAGAAAATAATTTTGTTTTGTTTTTAGGCCCTGTACCGAAGGTACAAGAGCCTATTGGGTTTGTGCAAATGTATGTAACAGGTAGAAATAATGGTCGGAGACCCCCCAAAGTTACCCCCATTATGGTCAGGAGTGATAGAGGAGTCGATATAGACATGTCCGTCTGTCCGTCCGTCCGTTTGTATGAACGAAAGGATCTCGGAAACGGTAATAGATAGAGACTTCGTGTTTTTTGCATTCGACTAGGACTGCTCCGGAATTTCACAAGTTTATTTTAAAAACTTGCCCCTCCCCCCCCCCCCCTTCCCCATAAAATCACCCCCAAGGGTAAAAATTTCTTCGGCACAAAAAAAAGTAAGTATGCCAGTATAGACATATTGTCCTTCTTAGCCAAAATCCGAAAAGTTCATCAAAATCGGATAATAAATGACGATTTTATAAGCAATTGAATTTGAACGAGCCCCCTTTTCGTTTCATACATAAAAACATGTTTTAAAACGCACTTAGTCGTGCAGTGAGAAGTGGTCATGTGTTTGGTCATAAGCTCGGGAAACATTTAATGTGTTTGTTAGGCGAACTGAACTGGTACAGGGCCTCTTACAGTCGGTTACGCCCGACTGAAATTTCCTTACTTGTTTAGTTTGATGCGGCAAGACATGGCGGACAACAAATTAAATGAAAAAAAGTTTTTGGACTCGATTTTATCGAGTCCTATCGCTCTTTCACTTCGCTGTGGGATGTGAAGAGCAAAGAATACAGTGACCGCAGCAAAAAAGAAGCAGACCCCGAATTGTTGCTGCAAAAATATCGAGAATATTACAATGAAGCAGATCTAAAAGAAATGCAAAGAAAAATAGATTCCCTTATCTCAAATTTTAAGCGTGAATTGAAACTTTTAAATAGTATGGAAAAAATCGAAGCGGGAGTGTGCGACGGAAATGTATCTAATGTGTGGTATTTTGATGCAATGAGCTTCATCAAGGATGTTGAAACGCCGAGTTCGTCGAGAAGCTCATTAAATGTGGTAAGTACTGTGTGTATTTAATAAAGAAACAAGTAAGGAAATTAAAGTCGGGCGAAACCGACTGTAAGAGGCCCTGTACCAGTTCAGGTCGCCTAACAAACACATTAAATGTTTCCCGAGCTTATGACCAAACACATGACCACTTCTCACTGCGCGAATATGAATGAAAAGAAAAGGGGGGTCGTTCAAATTCAATTGCTTATAAAATCGTCATTTATTATCCGATTTTGATGAACTTTTTTGGTTTTGGCTTAGAAGGACGTTAACTTTATACTGGTTTACTCAATTTTTGTGTTATACTGGTATACTCAATTTTTGTGCACAAAACCATTAGGCTCTTGTACCTAAAAACAAAAAATAATTAAACGAGCGAAATGTTTCAAAATAGAGGCAAAACAAACTAACAAACTACTAATTTTTTTGTAGTTTCAGTAGAGATATTTTGCCATTCCTCTAGTAATGCCTTTTCTAGGTCTTTCTTGTTCGATATGTTGCGAGTGCGAATATTTTCTTCAAGTTGAGCCCACAAATTTTCAATGACGTTAAGGTCAGACGACTGTGCCGGTGGTAACATTACGTGCGGGCAGTTCCAAATCAGCCAAGACTGAACAATGCCTGCCTTGTGCTTAGGATCGTTGTCTTGGTAAAAACGAAAAGTTTCGCGTACGCCAAGTTTATTGGCACTTTGGAGCAAATTATCCTTCAATAATTTGAGGTACTTGTTTTTATCCATAGTACCGTCAATAATCTGCAGACTACCAACGCCAGCTGCTGACATACAGGCCCAAACCATAACGCTTCCGCCCCCGTGCTTTACTGTTGCTTTTAAGTTTTCCACTTTTAGCTCAGTATTGGGTTTTCGCCACACATATGTCATCCCGTCGGACCCAAATATATTAAATTTGGATTCATCAGCAAAAATAACGCTGTTCCAGAAGTCTGGAGACTTGGTTACATGGTTTTTGGCGAATTTAAGTCGGCTTGCTGGATTCTTTTTGTTTATAAATGGCTTTTTACGAGCTACTCGACCATTAAAGTCAGCCTTTCGAAACACGCGGCGTACGGTTTCCACACAGCAGGTCTTCCCTATTTCTTTTATTGTAGCTACGGTCAATTTTGGAGCCGATAGCCTCGAGTTTTCCCTGATTTTTCGCTGAATTCGTCGCTTCTCGTGCTCATTAAATATTTTGTTGGGGGCTTTTCTACCTTTGACTTGCAGTCTATTCTCATGAACAAAACGCTCAATGATATGCTGCACAGTAGACGAACTCTTATTAACCATTTGTAACACAATATTTGTTTTACGTTTTATACAAATTTATTTTGCCAAGGCACTTGGCTTTCATTGTTAAAATATTGAGTAATTTGATCCCTAATATTTTTTCCACTATTAAGTGAATGCCGAAAGATGGTATTATCTAGGCTTTCGAAGCAAGCATGTTGTCGCCATGATCCTTCCAACACAGTTTCCGTTTGAACGTCTTCTTTGTCTAAGCTCCCCATTGGAAGGTAAAGTTCTGTATGTTTTTTTCTTAAAAAATTGTGGAGATAGCAAAATGCCAAAACGACATTTTGAACCTTTTTCGGCGCCAGATTTATTTCTCGCTGAAATACTCTAAACCGCGATGACAAGATTTCGAAAGCTATCTTATTATATACGGCGAGCTCTGTTAAGGCGATAGTTGAAGATGCGTTGCTCTTTGCAAAGACCAGTTTGAGGAAATGGCTTCAAAAAGTTGTCCGTAAGCTGAAAGGCATCATCTTCAACAAAAACATAAGGTAATGTTCGTTCCGTGCCGAGCAATAGGTTTGGTTCTGGCAAATGCAACGCATTTTCAAAAAATAATTTGCCAAAACCGGTGTGGCGTAAAACACCGCCATCAGAAATCCTATCATTTATGCCCACATCGGCTACTATAAACTCGTAGTTTGAGTTTACAACCGCCATCAAAACAACGGAAAAGAACTTCTTATAATTATAATAAAAAGATCCTGAGTTGGGTGGTTTTTTAATACCTATATGCTTGCCGTCTACAGCCCCCAAGCAGTGCGGAATATTCCAGTAGTCGTCAATTCCATCCGCAATAGTTTTCCATTCCTCTGGACTTTCAGGAACCTAGAAAATTAAACATATTTATACATATTTATTTATATTAATATTTTTATTTTAAAATTTTTTTTAGAACGATGAAACTCAGACGCCTCCAACTTAAAAAAAAAAATTAAATACAGTTCAACAGATGAAATGATGAAGTTAGTTTCCAAGAAACTGCCGGAGCTGGAGAACGAGTTTAGGAAGGAGACAAAAGTTTGGGCTGCAAAGTTAGAAAAAATGCACCCGACCCAGGCACTCATAGCAGGAAAATTATTCAATGATATAATTTTCCAAGGCCAGCTGGGGCAATTAGCATCAACTCCATTTTCCCCACACATTTATCTCGACATGTCGAATTCGGCCAGCGAATCAACCGTTTTAACAAATAACCCAAAACCCAGTTCAACCTACACTGTGGACAATACAACTGATGAAACACAAATGTGCTTCATCAATAATGACACTGACAATTTTAACCTTTTTACATTTTATGCTACATATAAATAGAGTCAGTCATCTAGTAATCCGTCGTTCTTCTTCGTCCAACCATCCGCCTAATGTGTACCGAGCATAAAAAATAGCCAGAAAAGCCGACTAAACATAAATTTAAGTTAAAGTAAGATTGTTAAAAAAAATATATAAAATAATAATATTGAAATTAATGTGTTTTACTTACCTTAATATACATATTTATACTTTTAATCAAAGCATCACATGTCTCGAGGACAATATTTCCTATTGCTTGCTAATAAATTGCGCTCGTAAATTTTAAGTCCTCGAATGTGTTGCCAGTTGCTAAATACCGCATGGTAATTGAAAGCCGTTGTTCTACGGGTATTTCTTCTCTCATGTTAGTATTTTTTTTCAATTAGAGGGCGAACTAACGTAATTAGTTCTTCGAACATATCGCAATTTTCTCGCAGAAAACTTTTAAAGTCATCTGGTGCAGAAATAGCAAATTCGCTTAGTAAATTTTGATGCGTTCTCTCTTTTTGTGCCACTCTTTCATCCAAATTCGTTTTTTGCGTTGTTTTTTTTTTCTTCCTCTTTCTTCTTTTCACACAAAGCGAGCGCAATTGCGCATAAAATTTCGTCCGACAAATTCATAGTACGACCGCACACAACAAAAATTTGAGAGAAATGACAAAATCGAACAATCTGATCACTCGTCTGTGGCAAAACGTTGATCAACACGTACACAAAATGATCGCGATCAGATGTATCGTCTATTAAGGCCTTTAGAATATAAATAACGGCGATACACAAATGATTTGAATTTATGTTTAAAAGAAAATGAACAATAATTATGATGCAGATGCAGTGACTGCGATAGACGCTACAGTGGCGACTGCTGCTCGCCCGAATATTCCTAAACGCGTTTTTTTAACCGATTTTGAAATTGCCGGCGTTTTTCAATAGTTTTGGGTTGTAGCTTTTGGAAAAAAAATAGATCTTCGATTTTTTTAAACAAAAAGGACAAAATTTTTACACAAGAAACTGGAATTTTCGCCTTTTATTCGTGTTTTTCGGATTTTGATGCCATTTTTTCGGTACAACTTACAAAAATTCTGTCATTCATGACACATATCAATGTTGTCTCATTAATACTGAATAAAACGAGACAAATTTCATTAAAAAATTATGAAAATTGTTGAAGTTATAACGCTTTTCCCAAAAAAAGTCAATTCAACCTTGCGAGCGCTCCGGAGTAACAGTGTTTTTTTTTTTTTTTTTTTTTTATTTATTTGCAATCTGTCCGAGGACATTCAACAAGATTTTTAATTAAAATATAAAGAAAATTTACAGGATTGACAATCCTCCAGTGAGGTATGTCAATATAATATTAAATCTTAATTATTTACAACTTAGAATCTATGAGGGAGATCTAGTACATGATATCTTTTTAACCGGCGAGTATCTGCGCTTTTGTCTAATAAATTTATAGCTAAAGAGTTTTCATGGTAATTCAGTCTGGTTATATACATTTCAGTACGTTTTCTTATTTCTTCAAGAACATAACATATATTAAGGTCTTTATGTATTTCGTAGTTACTTACATACCAGGGTGCCCTGACAATATTTCTAAGCGTACATGATTGGTATCTTTGGAGAATTTCTATATTAGAAGTACTTGCTGTACCCCAGAGTTGTAAGGCATAAGTCCAAACTAGCTTTAGTATGGATTTATACAAACGAATTTTATTTTCTAAACTGAGTTGAGATCGAGGTCCAAGAAGCCAGTACATTTGCCTCGTTTTAGCTTTCAGTTGGGTTTGTTTAGCCTTGATATGTTTTTTCCATGTGAGTCTACGGTCCAGGTGCACGCCAAGATATTTAACATTTTCTTCTTCTGGTATGGACAATCCATTTAGTGTAACTTGAGGGCATTTTCCACGTCTCAGTGTATTCTCCACTTGTTTAGCCATGTTGCAACAAGGGCAAGCTGCTCCTGCAAGTACTGCGAAGCTTCCACCTGGCTTTCACTACATGAAATAATTGCAGTGTCGTCAGCATATGTCGCAACATCAACATTGTTTGTTTTTGGAAAATCTGCTGTAAAAATGGTGTATAGTACGGGCCCGAGTACGCTTCCTTGAGGCACTCCAGCATTTATAGGGTACAACTTCGAGCATTCGTCAGCATGTTGAACATAAAATTATCGGTTCGAAAGATATGATTTGAGCATTACAAAATAAGGAGCAGGAAGCCACTTTTTAATTTAATAAAGGACGCCTGCATGCCATACCTTGTCAAATGCTTGCTTAATGTCCAGAAATGTAGCAGCACAATACTGTTTATTTTCGAATGCATCTACAATCTTTTTAACAATGCGATGACATTGTTCAATTGTTCTGTGCCTCCTCCTGAATCCAAACTGATGTTCGGGTATGATATTGAAGTCCTCCAGATCCAGTAACATTCTTTTTAATAGTATCCGTTCGAATACTTTAGAGAATGTCACCAGCAAACTTATTGGACGATATGATGATGCATGTTTTTCAGGTTTCTTCGGTTTTAGCAACATTATTACTTCAGCGCATTTCCATTGATTTGGGTAATATTCTAGCCTGAGCATTGCATTATATATGTATGAAAGAAGTTTGATACATTTTGTTGGCAAATTTTTAATGGTGGTGCCATCAATTTTGTCGTAACCTGGTGATTTCTTTGTTTTTATCATACGAATTTCAGCTTGCACTTCTGCAACTGTAGTAGGTCGTGACGGCAAACTCATTTGACAGACGGAGCTTAGGAAATTGTTAACCTCCGTCATCGTTTCTTGGTCACATTCCGAATTTGGTTGAAAAACAGAATATAGATGTTTTGCGAATGTTTCTGCTGTTTCCTTATCACTTTTGCAAGAATTTCCATTGTTGTCAACTATTATGGTTTTTCTTTTGGCTGGTCGTTTGAGATATCTGGTTGCCCCCCAAAGGCTATAATTTAAATCAGAGGTATAAGGATTTAAATTTTTAAGATACTCCGATGTTGCAGTGTTTTTAATTTCCCACAGTGTGTCCTTGAGTTCTTTTGTAGCCATATTTAGTATTTGCTTGTCGATTGGGCTGCGGCTTACCTGCCACTTCATGCGAAGTTTTCTTTTATTTTTAATTAATTGTCTCACTTCTGATGACACGTAGGGTTTAATTGGTTGATTTGGGCTCGACTCTGGCGTGCAGTATGCTCCAGCCTCATGAATAGTTTTAGTGAGAATTTCTATGGCTTCATCAATTTCATCCCCAGATTTTAGTGATAAATTAAGGCGTGTTTTTGACTCTAGCCTGCTTTTAAAGAATGCAATATTAGTTTGCCTTGTGATAATTCTATACGGTCTTGATTTAAATTGGACGTTAGTACCATATGTCACTATAAATGGAGAATGGTCAGAGCTTAAATCAAAACTTTCCACAATGCGGAGTTGGTGTTGCGATACTCCATTGTAAACGACAAAATCTAGTAGATCCGGTACTTTCCTGGGGTCTGTTGGCCAATATGTGGGTTTTCCGGTGCTAAGAGTTGAGTATTTATTATCTGCGATGCATTTGTAAAGCGCCTTACCCTTCGGGTTTGCAAGCCGAGATCCCCACCATTGATGCTTTGAATTGAAGTCTCCACCTACTAAAAAGCGATGGCCGAGACTTTGAAAAATGATTTAAATCCATCTACTTTCAAAGCTGATCTTGGTGGAACATATATCGCAGATACAGATATTTCAGAATTCATACATTTAATTTTTATTGTAGTTGCCTGAATGTCATTTTCTTATACGTTTCCTTGGTGAGAGTAATTAAGCGCGTTTTTGGCAATTATAGCAGCACCGCCCCTAGCTCTACCAGATGGGTGGTCTGATTTTATAATTTCGTAACCATTTATTTTAAAATAATATTTTTCTGTGAAATGTATTTCCGAAATTACCATAACATCAATGTCATTCGATTTTAAGAATACAGTTATTTCATTATAATGATTGGAAAGCCCATTGGCATTCCATATGGCTAGACGTAGATCTTGTTGCATAATTTAGATACAATCTTAACAATCATTGTGAGAAGATTGTTTGTCTGCTCATACTGCTTTTCAAAAAGTTTTCCAATTCTGTCTAGCGCTGAAATAACATTGTCTTCGGATTCACCTCGAACTGCTTGTGCATAAGTGAAATGGTTGTTGTTGTTTGAAGAGTTCGTTGGCATTTGGGTATTGATAAACGAAGGTTTTTGTGTATTGTTAAGTTGTGGTTTGGCTTGATTAGCAAATGATCGCCTACTGTTTTCAGTTGCTCGTAGATTCTGCAACCCTTATAGTTGGCGGTATGGTTTTCTAAGCAGTTTGCGCATTTTGGAGGTTGATTGATTTTTGGACAATTCGAGCTTGGGTGACTTAAGGAGCATTTCAGACATTTAAATTTTTTGTTGCAGTATGACTTGGTATGTCCAAATTCTTGGCATCTATAGCATTGTACAATTTCATTTATTTTTTTAGGAGGTTCAACTGTCACAACCGCATTATCTACATATTTTAAATTATAAATTTCACAATTTTTGTTGTCCGGCTCAAGGTCTATGAAAAACAAATTCATTGGCATCTTAGTTTTTCGACTTTTAATATTGCTAATGCCCCGCACTACATGACCCTATAATTCCACAGCTGTTTTGATCGATTCGATTGGAGTGGAGAAATGTAAGTTTTTGATTACCGCTCTGAAAGCTCTCTCTTGCTTCAACTGGAATGTGTGGTATTTCGCTTTATCATTTTTTAAATTTCTAATAAGCTCTCTGTATTTCTCAGTTGTTTTCACCGTGGAGTAACAGTGTGTAAAAGAAAGGAAAAAGCTCAATGGAAGGGCGATAAACAATTTGTACTATGTCGCTTTAAAAGTTCAAAATCACTGTTGCACTGTGTGATTTATTAATGGTTGTTATATTGGGAATTCCCAATGACTCATATATGTAAGTCATTACGACTTGATTGTAATATTACAAATTCATATGAAATAATGACTTCTCAATGAGGTTTTCGTTTAGTTTCACTTTATCAGTGAACACGTGAAGAATTGTGTCTCGAAAAAAAAGCAAAATGTGTGATAAGCGCAACCACTTTTGTTACGCTTGCGGTTTATTTGTTGATAAGCAACATCGGTTTGAGTTAAGAACAAATAAAGCTGTGGTTGAAGCGTTCAACCTCTTTTTCAATTGCTCATACGTGGAAAGTGCTTGGTATGAACCCGAATTTCCTGAACCAAGCTATAAATCTTCCAATGAGGTAAATGGCGAACCGTACATTCCAACCCGAGCCATAGAAACGGAACGTCATTTCGTGTCGAATCAGGATTTTTGTGATCTTGCGCGGGACATGAATCTGTCTTTAAGACAAACAGAGATTCTGGGCTCCAGATTGAAGCAATGGTATATAGTAGACAATGACTTCAAAGTAACGTTTGCACGAGATAGAGACCTATCCTCGTTCGAACGAATTTTCAAAGCTGATGACACCGATAACAAACTTGTATATTACGTTGATGTGGATGAATTGTTTGCTGCACTCGATCACGAGCATTGTCCACAAGATTGGCGATTATTTCTAGACGGTTCCTGCAAAAGTAAGTATTTTATATATTATGAGTGTGAGGGAACTAAGTTTTAGTACAATTTCCCAATTAATTTTCAATTTACTAACATCATAGGTCTGAAAGCAGTAAAAATGAATTTCCATCAGTTCCAGTAGCATACGCTACTGATATGAAAGAGACGTATCAAACGATGGAAAAAATTCTACGATTGATAAATTACAATAAATTTCGCTGGACCTTAAAGTCCTAACAATTCTACTTGGAATGCAAGGAGGCTACACTAAATATCCTTGTTACTTTGAATGTGAATGTTCTTAACATTCCATTAGTGAAGACTGATGATATATTTTTGCCGCCGTTGCACTTAAAATTGGGGTATATGAAGCAGTTCGTTAAACGACTCGATAAAAACAGCGAAGCTTTTTTACACCTGAAACTTGTATTCCCCAAATTGAGCGACGCCAAGATTAAAGAAGGTTTTTATAAAAATTTCCCAACACCTCATTCTTCAGAAAAAATTATCCTAATTAATTTTTACATTTCTATTATGAATTACAGGCGTTTTCGTTGGATCGCAGATTCGTAAGCTTATGACTGATGAGGACTTCGTAAAAAAATTGTACCCAGTAGAGAAAAGAGCATGGCTGAGTTTCATTCCTTTGTGCCAAAACTTTCTTGGAAACGAAAGAAGTTCAAATTACGTTGAGGTGGTCCATGAATTTTTGAAAGCTTATGGAGAAATGGAATGCAACATGTTTATTTCAAAGATATGTAATTTTTCCAAAAGTTTCCGCTGAAATGTGAATATTCACTGTCTTTCTGCTCAGTGCAAATTCGAAGAGACCAGATTTAAAAAGTAAGAAAAATAATATGTAAAGAGTTATGAAATCAATAAAAATAAGATCAAGAATGTCAAATTTTTGTTCAAACTCTTAATCGCCCTTCCATTGAGCTTATTCCTTTCTTTTACACACTGTTACTCCGGAGCGCTCGAAAGGTTGAATTGACTTTTTTTGGGAAAAGCGTTATAACTTCAACAATTTTCATAATTTTTTTTATGAAATTTGTCTCGTTTTATTAAGTATTAATGAGACAACATTGATATGTGTCATGAATGACAGAATTTTTGTAAGTTGTACCGAAAAAATGGCATCAAAATCCGAAAAACACGAATAAAAGTTTCTTGTGTAAAAATGTTGTCCTTTTTGTTTAAAAAAATCGAAGATCTATTTTTTTTCCAAAAGCTACAACCCAAAACTATTGAAAAACGCCGGCAATTTCAAAATGGGTTAAAAAAACTCGTTTAGGAATTTTTAAGCGCAAAAAGGTTCCGAAAAACGATTTTTTAACAATAAATAAAGATTTTTAGGGTGTTACAAATTTCAAACACGGTTTTGTGTTATATTCGACCAGATAAACAATTCCTACTATGTCACTTTAAAGGTTCAGAATCACTGTTGCACTGTGTTATATGTTGAGAGCACTCTGCTATGCATAAGTTAAATTAAACAAAAAAATTGTGTTTATTGTGCTAAATGTTCGTATTTAGAAATTAGTCCATAAAAAATTTTTTTGTAGTTAAGATTGTTAAAAGTAACCACATTAAATATTTTAAGATAATTTTTCAATTTACAAATATCTATTATAATCGATACATTTTGTTTTGTTAGTTTTAAGACTTCCCTATCAAATATGTATTTTCCTTGTATCTGTAATCTCATAAGACATAGTTTAAACGAAATATTATAACTGTGCCAATTCTAAAGTTTAAGAAGCGCAATATTAGAATCGCCACCGCTAGAAATGCCAAACCAATCACACGAATTAAGCATCACGAGGAGAGGTCGCAACGAACTACATATTCTACTGGAATTATGCTGATTGTGAAACTCCATAAATTAATTTATGAAAAAGGCCCGTAGACGTTCCTCACTTACGAAGGGAAGAGTTAACAAAGTTTAATTTAATTTGTTGACTATTGTCCGGGCACAAAAACAATAAGTCTCCGCATATCACCTGATTGATACGATTCGGTGCTTATGTTACAAAAAAAAAACAACAAATATGTTAAAAGAATCAGGCGATTCAATATGCGAATCAGAAACCTTGACCTTGGCTTTGACTTTGTCTTAATGTAACGGTGGATGCCGAGCAGCGTACGACTTTATCAGCACAGCCAAAGTTTACTTATATAAGGTTATGACATCAGCTTGTTCAATTCATGGTATAATTGTAAAAGGTAGCGCAACTCTCACAATGAATGTAGCTGAGAGCAATTTGTGAGAGCAGTAGAGAGTAAAACAGAGAGCGCCTTGTTTGTTTTATTTGTGGTTTCTGCTACATAAAACCAAAGTACACTTATATATGGTTATGTCATCAGCTAGGTCCTCTCTGCATTCAACGTGCAATTTCATAACGCTGTTGATGCTCGAGCCGAAAGGTTGTGTTTCCGCGGATGCGATATTTTATTTTTATGTGTATATGTGTGTATAAGCAAATTTTTTTTTCTTTTTGCATCTTACACGTAATTACATACCATTGTTGATGCTCACATTGAAAGTTTGTGTACATACATATATATTTTTTTTATTTCTGTGTACATATAAGCAAATTTTTTTTTGTGGTTTGTTGGTTTTTAGGGTTTTTTTGGATTTTTAAAAATGTCGAATTACTGTGTGATTTGCCGCAGCTCGTTCAAACACAGTGAAATAAAACTTATACGAGTTCCGCGTAAGCCTGAAAAAAAAAATTTGGGAGGAGTGTATGAGTTTCACTTTTAAAGAGAACTCTCAGATTTGCGAAAACCATTTCGAGCCGGAGGATTTTAAGCAAGGCTCAATAGAGAAAGCACCTAAGCGCAGATGGCTGATGCCCAATGCAGTTCCCCACAAGATTCTTCGCGAAATAGGAAATTCAGTGCAGGACACTCACAAAGCCTCCAATTCGCAAACAGAGTAAGTTTATAATAGGAATGTTTGTATGCATATAAGAACAACATATATACGTTTATACAAATGTGAATATTGCAGCCCGGAAATCGTCGAATCAGGCGTATATCTTGAAAATATTCGACTGAAGACCATAATTAAAGAACTGCAATTGGAAAACAAGCGCCTTATTGAAGAATTAAATGGAATTAAAGCTGCAAATGAATCCGTAAACAAGATTTTCACTGAAAACCAATTGAGGAAACTCAGAAGCGAGGGAAAAAAAATATATTGGAATTCGGAAGACATTTCCCGCTGGTCCTCGGGCTTACCACTATTTATATGAAAAAGGATATCCATTGCCTAGCGTACGCACATTGCAAAGATGGATAAATACAGTACCAATAGAAGCTGGGATCTTGAATGTGGTTATTGATCTAATGAGGCAAAATGTGGAGCTAAATAGAGACGACAAATTGTGCGTTTTAATGTTTGATGAAATGCAAGTTGCGGCGACATATGAATACAGTTCATCTGAGGATAAGGTGTACGAGCCCAGCAACTACGTGCAAGTCGGAATGGTACGTGGCCTCAAAAAATCGTGAAAGCAACCATTACATTTTGATTTTGACAAGCCAATTCAGTTGCCAACTCTCCAAGATATTATTATTAAATTGGACCATGCTGGATTTCCGGTTGTGGCAATTGTTTCCGATTTAGGACCTGGAAACCAAAAATTGTGGAAGGAACTTGCAATATCAGAAAGTACGTGCATTGAATACATAAACGTGCGATAGTTTGGCTTAAATTAACATTAATTTTTCGTTTTAGGCAAGACATGGTTTGAAAATCCAGCTAATCCGGAGTTAAAAATATTTGTATTTGCCGACGTCCCCCACCTCCTAAAACTTGTCCGCAATCACTTTCTGGATTCCGGGCTTTGCATCGATGGAAATATAATTACCCGGCAATCTGTGAAACAAGTTTTAAACCATACCTCTACTTCCGACTTGTCAATCGTATATCAGGTAACGGAGGACCACCTCAACGTTAATTCTTTTTTGCGCCAGAAAGTAAAGCTAGCTACGCAGCTATTTTCGCACACAACTGCTAGTGCTCTTATACGCTGCCACCTCTTGGGCCTTGAGGTGTATAAAGCATGCGAGACTGCGAACTTTTTCGATTTGTTAAATGATTGGTTTGATGTCTTTAACAGCAACCTGAATACTGTTATAAGTAAACCATCTGCAATGGCATATGGTACTCATTTACAACTGCAGAAATCCCTACTGGCCGAAACCACAAAGATAATGAGTTCGCAAATTTTACCATACTCTGGTAAAATCCAACGACATATTATTGTAAATAATATGTCGTTGGACGGGTTACACACATACCTATCAAATAAATACAATTTCAAATACATTTTGACTAATAGGTTGAACCAGGACATTTTAGACCATTTCTTCGGAACCATAAGAACTAAAGGCGGGGTGTTCGATCACCCTAGCCCCTTACATTTTAAATACCCAGTTCCTATATATGTGTAGACTCTATCCTAATTAACACAATTTCAATTAATATGTTAAATATATGTTCGTGAAGTCCTCGTACGTGTTTACATAATTCAAACTATATTGGAAAGTATGCGTCATGTGTGTTTGTTTCAACAATATACATTATTGTTTCAACAAGATACATTTCTTCTTCCACATTTAGCAAAAAATTCTCTAATTTTAAATAACACCGGCAACACTACAGCAGAAGGAGTTCCATGGCTTAACTTGTATTTCGTTGGCAGATCCAATGAAACTATTACATCAGTTCACATTAATGAAGACTACGAGCCGCCACATGAATTTGATGATTTCAGCTCAGACCTGCTGAACGTCGACGAATGGCTGGCTACATAAAAAAAAAAAAAAATTTGCTTTCACAGGTAATACTCAACAGTATACCTATGTCGACGTAATTTCCAATGGTAGGCTTAATAAACCATCCATTGAATTTATGTCAAAATTAAAATATTTAGAACATTGGCAAAAGCATAAAACCGACAAAAGAATTGCTTAATTTAGCAAAACATATTGATTTGCCAAATGATATTAAATTATTTTTTTTTAAATGTAGAAGTTTTTTTAGAATTAGAAACCTCAATAAAAAAATAAAAATTCAAAAACAAAAAATTATAGGACATAAAAAACTAATAAAAATATTATTATAAACTAATTTTCCTGCATTTTATTCATTTTATTTAATTTTCTGTCTTCTAATTGAAAACCACAAAAAAAAACAAGTAAGAAAAACCTCTTAAAAAACTCTTACATGCACAGTTTACTTAATGTATATATAAGTGAAGTGTGCTTACATGTGTATGTATGCATATAAAATAAAATAAACGCATGCAAACGTAAACAAAGCAATCTATCTGCCTTTTCTCACATAAAGAATACCAATAGAATGGAAGAGTACAAAAACGTCTCTGTCTCATGCGTGCTAAAATTGCACGTTGCTGCTGTTGAGAAGCTGGCGTTGTCAGTAACTTGAATAAGTGTACTTTGAGCACAGCATAGTTAGGAATAGGTTTAATTTAGAAATAAGTTAGTCTGTAAGTGGAGCTGAATAAAGAAAGTAATAAACGAACTTATATTGAAACTTATATACTCTCGATTGAGAGTAGCATATATTCGCGAGTGTCAAGTATGCGAATAGTTAATCACTGCAGCATTCACTTGGCTCTATTCGCAAAAATCTTGTCATTAATTCATGAATCAACAAATAGGCATGCTAGTTCTTTCTACTGTTTTAAAAACATTTAAAAACTATTGTAAAAATGAAACTAATGCATGTAATTTTGTTGTTGTTCATTGTTAATTAAATATAAATCAAATATATACATTAAAAACCATATTTTCAATTTAAGTTAGTTTTGTATTTAGTGGTGTTTTTTTATTGGATCTTCTCTAAGATAAAAGACTAACAATAATTTTTCAAATCTTAAATCCAGTTGTGTATTACACTAAGCCCCCGGTTGGAGACTTATGTAGTTACTCGGCGAGTAGTGTTAGAGATCTTGCAAGTGGAATAGGGAGAGAGTTGCGTTTGCATTCGTAGTTCTGCTTGAATCGATCTATTTCAGTTTTCACAGTTAGAATGTTGTAAATGTGAGTATTGCGAATATACCAGGGTGCTCCGGTGAGAGTTCTAAGTATTTTTGATTGAGCTCTTTGTATTATATCCACGTTACAGGAACTCGCAATGCCCCATAGTTGTGAGCCGTACGTCCAAATAGGCTTTAATACGCAGTTGTAAAGAAGTAATTTGTAGTCCAAGCTTAAGGGAGACCGCGGATTTATAAGCCAGAGTAGGGAGTTGGCTTTTAGCTTTATTTGTGTTTTATTGGCTTCAATATGTTTACGATAAGTGAGCCGTCTTTCTAGATGAATGCCGAGATGCACGACGTCATTAGCCTGTGGGATCACAATGTTGTTTAAAGTCACCGATGGGCAAGTACCTCTGTTTAAAGTGAATGTGACGTGTTTGCTTTTTTGCTCATTAACTTTTATACGCCAGTTAGCTAGCCACTCCTCGAGAAGAATGAGATGGTCTGCTAGTAGTCTAGTTGCTCTTATTGGGCATCGAGATCTACTTAAGATGGCTGTGTCATCAGCTAATGTGAATAGAACATATAACATAGGACCGAGAACGCTGCCTTGGGGTACTCCAGCTTTAATTTCAGACTCCTGTGTTATGTAGTCATTCTGACGTACTGCTCTATTGCTGAGATATGATTCAAGAATTTCGTGAGTATTTTGGGGAAACAATACTTTTATTTTGTACTTAAGTCAGTCGAGCCAAACGCGGACGCTCGAACGCTGTTCTAATCTCTGAGGTTAATCGGTTTACCTGTTCGATAGTGCCATGGTTTTCCCGAAACCCAAATTGGTGAGTCGGAATAACGTTCTACATGTGTGAGTTGATTTTGAAAAGAACCCATATTTCCAACAGTTTGGAAAAGCAGGATAGTAGGCTTATGGATCTATATGACGTTGCCTATGTTTTAACCTTTCCGGGTTTCGGGATCATGACTATGACCGATTTCTTCCTTTGAGTTGGAAAATATCCGCATTTAAAAATCGCGTTATACAATTTTGTGATATATGTCACAGCTAGTCTGGGAAGCTTCATGATCATTTTTGGGGTAATTAAATCATGACCTGCACCCTTCTTGGGATTAAGCTGGGCTTTTATCACTTTATGAACTTCGTGGGCGTGAACTCTGAGAGGTTCAGAGTTGTTCGTGGTCGAAGAAGAGGGAAGAACAAAAGCGTTTGTTGACGGATTTGACTGAAAAACAGTTGTTAAAGGGGTTGCAAAAACTTCCGCTTTTTCTATGGCCGTGCGTGCCCACTTAAAAGTGCGGTCTCTTATTGGTGTAGAGAGTGCGCCGGTGGTTTAATGTCTGCTCACGGTTTCCATAGGGGAAACTTAGAGCTCGTTGGAGAAAGACGTTCGATTTATCGTCTCTGAGTGAGTTTTTCCTCGAGTTTAAGAGCTTTTCTTAGCTCACGTGAAGCAATCTTTAGATTGTGTTTAGAGGTTGCAGATCTTAGACACTGTAATTCCCTTCTTAAACGCCGATTCGTCATAACTAACTGTTCAATATGACTGTTTGTTATACTGTGGTTCATCGAATTGGATGTGGATGGTTGTGGTGTGGAGTGTTGAGCTGCAACAGTGAGAACAGAACTCAGGGCACTTGCAGAGTTTTCAATATCGATTTCGTTGCTTATTGCTGGGTTCAGCTCGATATGACTGCTTATATACTTTTTAGGCCCTGTACCGAAGGTACAAGAGCCTATTGGTTTTGTGCAAATGTATGTAACAGGAATAACTAATTGTCGGAGACCCCCCAAAGTTACCCCCATTATGGTCAGGAGTGATAGAGGAGTCGATATAGCCATGTCCGTCCGTCCGTCTGTATGAACGAAAGGATCTCGGAAACGGTAATAGATAGAGACTTCGTGTTTTTTGCATTCGACTAGGACTGCTCCGGAATTCCACAAGTTTATTTTAAAATTTTGCCCCTCCCATGCTTGTACATATTTATCAATGTAAAGAGAGACAATTATTTGTTGTTGCATTATAGGGGGATAATGCAACAACAAAATTCATAGTTTGAGTAAACTGCTCACTGCAAATTTCTACATATACATATTGGAAATTTCTCTCAAAATTACCATGCAATGCATATAATACATAGGGGACTTTTCAAATTGTGCATGTTTATAAGCAAGAATTTGTATTGACACAGCCAAGCGGACTGATGAGATTTCATAGCAGAAATCGAAACACATGTGTATCCGTTGCTCTTCACTATAATGTTCCAAGTTGTTCTTAATAATTGTCTCTCTTTACATTGATAAATATGTACAAGCATGTTTATTATGTAAATTGACCACTAAGCCTGCTAAAAATTCGTTTTTGAATAGTTCTTTTTGCTGCAGTCCGCTTTGAGATTGCGGTAAATTATTATTTTTGACAATTGCAGAAGATGTTGTAGCTGTAATTGTTGTAGTGTTTGCCGATGTTGATACTGTTGTTGTTGTAATAGCCGGAGACACATAAGTGATAGTTTCTGAGCTCGCAGCATTGGGAAGAGAACAGTTGGAATAAGTTTCATTTAAGAGGGTGGGTGTTGGACTCATCAGCCCATAGTGTAATAATACATAGTGAAGCCACTTCAGCCATGCGCTCTCAAAAAATAGCTACAGTTGAAAGTGAATAGTTAACTCAGTATGCGACTGAACGTCTCTCTCTTCTGCTCTTAGCTACATTCATTGTGAGAGTTGCGCTACCTTCTATTGCTCTTTATTGTTTTCAATCGCGGTCGTTTTATTTCTTTTTATTTTTGAAAAATATAAATAAAAACGTTATTTACGCTGAAGTTGTATGTTTTTGTATATTAGCAAATATGTTTCATAACTTATCTAAACCGACTTAATACGGAGCACTAGCACACACGTCCGATCGGTTCGATAGATGCAAACTAGAAATAAACATTTTTTTGTTGATCGATTATTATATAAACATAAAAAAAATTATGCATACATTTATACTTCAAAATTAAAATCTTTGCAATTTTAAATTACTTTTCAAATTATTTTTTCTTTAATATAGAATTTAAAAATATAATATTGTCTACAGTTTTTGGAGCAAGCTGATTTCTTTTTTCATTTTTTAAATTGCCGGCTAAGAAAAAGACGCGTTCTGAAGCAGCGCTACTTGCAGGCAGGGTATACTTAACAAGGTAGGAGCGTAAACGTTCTCTCGGGGACATAAATTTCGAAAGAGGCAGAATGAGCAAAAGAGAGATGCCAACAACAACTTGTAGTTGAAAACAAACTAACGCAATGTTTCTTTTGCATGTGTGTGTGTAAAACACAGGACAATCATGCGTGGAAACACCTTTTCCGTTTGACTATCGCAGGCGAACTAAGATTTATGTCACTGGAAAGAAGAAGAAAAGCTGTGCGCTCCTTCTCTGTTATGTATACCCTGCTTGCAGGTATAGACAGCATTGTGAGAACAAATTTAGACGATCGTGGGAAAGCAATATTATACGCTCTCCACCACTTCATTGCGTTGAAATCATTTCCAATTTGTATTCGTTCTCTATATATATATACTTGCGCCACATTTTCCGAAGCCCTTTCTCTAATTAGATTCGGAAAACGGAAGTTTAAATCATTTGATATGCTCGCAGTTTCAAGATCAGCGGGTGAGAATGAAAATCGTAGGTGAAATTATTGGTGTTTGATTTACATGAGTACTGTGTTGTGACGGGTTAAACGATGAATCAGTTAGAACGTCAATGTGATTTTGATTATCTTCTGGTGTACTATTCACACAAAATTTATTTATATCATTATGATCAGGTTTGTTCATATGTTTTGCTGGCGGATATAAAAACAAGTCCACTTTGTGGTGAATGTTTAAATTATCAATCCATGTGCTTTCAATACATTTCAATATATTACGTTTTAAATTAACTATTGCAGGAATATCGGATAGCACTGCTTCATAAACTGCATTTAATCGATAAATTGAAGGAAGTACAAAACAAACATAGCTGCATCCTTGCACTTTATTGAATATGGTGTCAAAGTTCTGGCGTAGCTCTACTAAAGATTTAACAATATTTATGTTTATGTTTAATATGACTGAAATATTTGAGAGGATTTAAGCATTACATAGAAGCAGTTCCAGCGTGTACGGCAGAGACCTTTTAATGATGTTTATAAAGCAAGTTGCTGGTTAGATTTCTTGAAATACTTTACTAGCTGCTTGCAAGCACCAATTAAAGATTTTAAATCATCTGTAGAGTCCAACGCCGAATTTACTATATTAGAAAAAAGTTGATTGGAGCAGTTAATTCTCGTGTAGTCTTCTAATGCGTTCTTAATATTGCTTCCTCTGTCTGTGACAAATACAATTGATTTAAAATTATTGATACCGAACTGAGAAAAAGGACTGATTAATTTGTTACGAATGTTACTCCAATTGATTTCTCAAAATCCATGGACTTAACACCCAAAACTATGGAAGTTAAGTTATCACCGTCAAAATAATGGAGCGTTGTGCACAAAAAAATTTCGCTTAACATAATTATCGGTCCAAAGATATGTTGTTACTGTTGCACGTCCTTCCCATTTTTTTTTCAGAAAAGGCTGGATTTCGAATTTCTTTTCTGTAGCTATCTTATTTATTTTTCCAGATATAGTTGTTGCATCATGAATCAAATCAGGAATGTCTATATTCTTACCGTACTTTGCTCCAATATTAACAAAAAATTTGGCTAATTTGGCGAATCCAGTTCCTTCAACTGTAAGATAAGGGTGGCAATCTTCGACAACCCATTGTAATCAGATATTAATTGCGCCTTCTTTATCTTCTTGGTTCACTTTCCGTATACCAATTACCTCAGAAGCATCGATGATGCACTTGTGACGTCCCAGGTTATTGGTTTGTCTACCATTGTAATTAAGTAACGTCTTGCACTTTAGGCAATAAACATAACCGGTCACTATGGTTCCGTCATCCTTTTTTACATCAGTGAACAGACTCCAAACAGCACTCTTACCTCGTCTCTCCGACAATTGATAGACACCCTCATTGAACTTTCGAAGTATTTCTTCTATTTGGTCCTTATCATCCATAATAGGTTACATTTCTAAATTTTGTTTTCAATTTTTTTAAATTTTATTTGCATCAAATTATGTACATATGTATGTATATATGTACATCTATCTATGCTAGTCTATGCTAGTTTTATAAAAATGCTTAAATGGGAATCTAGGTCACGGCATAGAGCAAAATCTGCTTAACCGATTTAAATGTTCCATTGAATTGATGTTGCTCTCTTACTTTAATTTGTACAATTTACTTCCATTCCTTTGCTTTTGCACTTTATTTTTGAAGAGTAAAGACTAAACCATGCACAGAAACAGTTACATTTCATTTTGTTATTTTTGTTTTCCTATGAATAACCTAGCATGTCCTGCTAATTTTGATTTTATATGTTTGTAACACTTTCGATAATTTTCAATTTCATTCTCCACATTGACTGCAGGCAATTAAAGAGGTTTTAAGATTTTTTTTATTTCTAAATCAAATTAGTATAAAATTATATATGCATGTAAATTATTTAATTTAAGAAAGTGTCCTATTCAGTTTACATTTCGAAAAATTGCATTTTTCACATATATAGATTGCAAACAATAAAATTTGTTTGAAGCTTCTAAGTTTTAATTAATTGGTATAAAAAGTGATAAAATTTATTTTATTTAAATTAAAAAAGTGTTATATATTTCAAAAAATAGTTCAATACTTCAAAAATGCCGAAAGTGAAATCGCAATTATCGAACTCATCTGACAACAGACGTCAATTGCACCATTGAAGATCAAAAACATTTTCTGAAAGAAATAAAGGTATAGAGGGCACGGTTTAGTACTTCTCAAGCTGGTATTGGTTTAAAGTCTGCATTTAATTATCAACCTAATATTAGTTATAACAATAACTTGAATATTTCGATGAAAAATGAGCCGCTAGTCATGTTAATGAACACCCACAAATCATTAAATTACTGTTTACAGGAGTGCATCAATCGTCAAATCATTTTTAAAAAAAATATAAGGAAATACAACGGTTGTTTTGCTATGACGTCTTTTGGTGGTAAAGAAATTAGGGAGGGCGAATACATGGCCAAGTTTACCACCTTATTAGGAGTTTGCTACCAGCGGCCAACTTAAAACCCCAATTTTTACAAATTTATTTGACTTCCGAAGAGGAACAGCTTGCTTTACGCCAAAATGCTTCACCAGTACTTAAAAGACATATTTTACAATCATTGCAGCAAATTCGTTCTGAAAATAATTCTTATGTTCGGAGTTTCAGAACAGCTGTAGAGCATATAAATTTTTTGTCTCCAAATGGTTTGAATCAACTTACTGTTTAATGTCAATGATTAGGTAGATTAAATGTGAAAATAATTCCAAGTCTAACCGGCGAAGTACAGTGCGAAACGTAGCACTACAATGGTCAGAGAAAGTGGGAAGGTCAATAGGACGTGAATGGACTTGAAAACATCTACACGCAATGGGATTACATTTCTATAAGGTATCCAGAAGCCAACAAGTCATCGTCATAAAAAAAGTATTTTTTCAGGCAAAGGAAAAATTGTTGTTTGCAATGAAGCAAAAGAAAAAATAATTGAGCTAGTCAAAAGAAAAACGTTTCTGGATATAAAGACAATGGATTTCCGTGATATTTAGCGACGATTCAATGTATCACGTGTGTGCTGGTGACGCTCGAATAGGGCTATTCGTATAAAAAGTGAAGCGTACCATAAAGACTGTCTTAAACACACTGTAAATTTCCCAAACCGTGTTATGGAGGGGAGTGCATGTCATCAAAAGGTGTCGGAAAGCTGCCTTTTGTCGACAAAATACATCGACATTTTGGAAAAAAAACCGGATACCCTCAATTTCGAAGCTGGCCCCGTTTGATGAACACCTCTTTCAGTACGACGCACACTGGGTTGAGAGACCCCAAAAGTGACGATTAATTCAAAATACAAATTTTGGAGTTGCGGAATCAAATTAATATGTGGTCAAAGTAGATAAAATTCTGCATTATGGAGTGAACAAATTATGGCTCTATGTCTAATAGAAACCCTGTAATGTGACGCCAAAGTTGAAACTTTGTGTTTTCGTTTTTCGAAATACGAAAAAATTATATTTTTTGATGACGAATACTTTTGATGACGAATTTCACGTAAAAAACAAGTAAGAAAATACAGTCAGGCGTAACCGACTGTAAGAGGCCCTGTACCAGTTCAGGTATCCTAACAAACACATTAAATGTTTCCCGAGCATATGACCAAACACATGACCACTTCTCACTGCGCGAATATGAATGAAAAGAAAAGGGGGTCATTCAACTTCAATTGGTTATAAAATCGTTATTTATTATCAGATTTTGATGAACTTTTTGGATTTTGACTAAGAGGGACGTTAACTTTATACTGGTGTACTCATTTTTTTTTTTGTGCCTAAGAAATTTTTAGCCTTGGGGGTGATTTTTTGGGGAAGAGGGGGCAGGGGCAAAATTTTAAAATAAACTTGTAAAATTCCGGAGCAGTCCTAGACGAATGCAAAAAACACGAAGTCTCTATCTATTACCGTTTCCGAGATCCTTTCGTTCATACAGACGGACAGACGGACATGGCTTTATCGACTCCTCTATCACTCCTGACCATAATGGGGGTAACTTTGGGGGGTCTCCGACCATTATTTCTACCTGTTACATACATTTGCACAAAACCAATAGGCTCTTCTACCTTCGGTACAGGGCCTA